>BGNK01002849.1:9030-61966 GCA_003297005.1 Symbiodinium sp. clade A Y106
ATGGGAGGTGGGAGGTGTGGGAGGTGGGAGGGTGGAGGTGGGAGGTAGGTGGCAAGCAGGACCTGAGGGGGGCGGTGAGGTGGGAGAGGTAGGCGGTGTGGGGCGGGAGGTGGCACCGAACCGGACCGTACCGACAGGCACATCATCGAAGGAAACCGCAGGCAATGCTAACCGTACCGAACCGAACCGTAACACCCATGTTAAAGGGTTCTGAAGTATCAGGAAATGCTTTAAATATAGGCACAGTCATCGGGACCACCCTGCTTTAGTAAGATCAGCCCACAATTTCTGCTCCGGTGACGGATCAGGAGGGATTGAAATCCCAACCATGCACAAGGAGGACGCATGATCTAGATTTTGGAGGCTTCGCCATGCGTTACACAAGACACCCTGCAGAAGAATTATTCTTCATGGCCTTGCTGTTGGAATATGGGATGCTCGGGAACGTACTGCTCAGCTTTGGGGCTGATCAACGTTGTTGATGCTGCAAGCAATGTGCCTCCATCTGTGCCGCCGCCGGGTCGTCGTAGGTCTGGATGTAGTTGTGGATGATGAGGGCTTGAAACTTGACGTCACGATTGTTGCCGCGGTGCTGGTCGCTGGAGCGTAGGACGTAGTAGTCGCAGTAGCTTCGTGTGTAGTGGTGGCCGCGGACGCGGTGCTTGAAGTCATAGGTGTTTCTGTGGTGCGGGTCCCTGTGGTTTGGGCGGTAGTCGTGGTCGGTGTCGCTGTATTCTCGTGAGTAGTGGTCTCCGAAGACATGGGCCTTGAAGTCACGATTGTTGCCGTGGTACTCGTACCATTTGTATGACAGCAGTCCCAAAGAATGGCAAACTCACTGACAGAGGCACAGTCACCCACGGCATCCGAGTTGATGGAAACGAAGCAAAAGGGTCTTCCCGGCGACCAGTCCGTACATCTGGCTTTGGAGGTGTTCAAATCCTTACTTTCCCACGAAGCCACAGACTTAGAAGGGTAAGGTTTGGGTTCCCACTTGACCGTTTAAGTCAGCAAAAAGTTTAAGTATTGGAGAACCAAGAATCCTCATCAAAGTTAATGCAGCTCTGAATCGGTGTGCCGGCATTGTAGCAGTGCCTATCGCCACAGAAGCCTTTGACACAAACCTGCACGGGGCAAACGTCATCTGGGATCGAATCGATGCACACCGTTCTGTGCCCGGCAGGACCCGACGTCTCGATCTTCCGCGTTGAATACCTCGGTTGAGGAGTTCATTAGTCAAGAGAAAGATTGAATTTACAGATTAACATGGCAGGTTGTTTCTTCTAAAGCTCAACAGTTTGAGGGTTCAGCTACCGAGATACTCCCTGGCGGACCCTGGACATGGATTGGCACCGCCTGCTCCACTGAACCAGCAAGTGTCTGAGATGATTCCCGGATTGGCACTGATGGTCTGGCAGGTGACTTGGCTGTAGGCAGCACACCTTCGCATGCTAGAACAAAATAACCAGCCCTAAGCCCTAAACCCTAAACCGTAACTTCAAAACACCGCTACACCCTCAACTGATAATACACCCTGACAGCTAACCTCCGAAACGTAAACTCGAACTGATCATGAACCATAAACCCTAAACCCTAAACCCCTAAACCCTAAACCGACTGGAATATCGCCAGCGCCGGGATTCCTACAAGACCGGTCTGTTGTACAAAACATTCTCACCTGAGAGGCCTGGAAAACCTCGAGCCAACGACAACGCGTCCTTCCCGCAACTCGAATATTTAGGGTTGAGAGTTAAGGGATTAAGGATTTAGGGTGTTAAGGGTTTAAGATATCCGGTAATCAAACACTTCTACACCATAGATCCAGCAGCTGCCGGATAGAGGTACCGAAGGCGGCATCCGGCAAGAGAGGCGGCTGTCGACAGGTTGCCAGCTGCGGAAGCGGATCGCCCAGGGGCTCGCCCTTAGCAGGAAGCTGGGTTTGCGAGACAGTTTTGTAAAGTGTCATGATAAGGAAAGCAAAAAGCGAAACCTTGTCACCTGTATGACTGTGTGAGTTCAGGTTGAGCAGATTCTTAGTTGCTGAGTTCATAAGCCCCCAAAAGTGTACACGCTTTCAGTTTTATAGTGGGTAATATTATCCCAAAAAGTGTAACGTGTATCCACTCACCTCCCCAGGATTGTCTATGTGAGGGCTAGTGCTCGCATCTGCAACCAATAGCCGATGTCGCCGGCAAGCCCGGCTCTGACGCCTACTTGGAGGATCAGGGGACTTAGTAAGGGTTCTTAAAGAGCTGCTTAAAGGGATCTATAGGGCTCCTTAAAGGGATCTATGGGGTTTAGGGTTGGAGGATCGGGGGACTTAGTAAGGTTATAGGCACCCTAGTTGGGGTTATAAGTAAGTATACGTACAGTTACCTTATTGATAACCCTAGTTACTAAGTCCCATGATCCTTTAAGTAAGTACGCACTGAATACCTCACAGGGAGCCCTGGCTAAGAACAAATCCGGCAGTGGTTCAAGTGAAGCAGCGGGGCTGCAAGATCTAATCTGAGAAAGAAGCCGGCTTGAGCCCGGAAGTAGTGGGTTTAGGGGTTTTTCGAATCCACGTCTTAAGACTTGACCCTAAACCCTAAACCCAATCTCTCTCTGCAGCCCTCGCAGCTTTGGAAAGAAAGAAGCCGCTGGCGGCGATTTGCTCTTCCTGGGAGCCCCCGCAATCCGAAGCAGAATCCGCCCAACACCTGCCTGAACCACTTTGGTAAAGGACTTCTCTGTATCCCCAAACCCCACAAAATAGCAGGCCATGACCCCTTGATTATAGGGTATAACCACAATAACAGTGGGTTTTTGGATATCCGGGTATGGGTTTAGGGTTAAAGGTCTGGAGTTTAGTGTTTCCAGGGAAGAAGACCGAATTAGAATGAGAAGCTTAAAGCAAAATCATTATTGCAGGCAGCCGCAAAGTTGACAATGCTTCCTTACAGCCTACTGGTAATACAACCCATTTCGAATCTGAGAAACCCTATTTAAAACAAATGCATAAACCCTATGAGATCTCAAACAAGCCCTAGAGAAAGCCAAATAACCTACCTTCTTAAGGGCTTATATACCCAGATATGTGTGGAAACCGTATCAGGGAGCCCTAAACAGGGTAGGTTTCTTAAGGTCCAAGGTGGGGACACCCAAATGACCTGAGAGCTTGGAGCTGGTTGGTTTCAGGATATCAAGCTTTGCGACGGCTTCCCGGTCGCTTCGGGGTTTGGGGCTTTATAGTTTTTTGGGTTTGGGGGTTTATAGGGCTTAGGGGCTTAAGGGGGTTTGAGGGCTTGAGGTTCAGGGTTTAAGGGCTTAGCGGTTTAGGGTTTCGGGCGTGTGTATGGCTTACGGATACTGCCCGAAGCCGTTTGTCACTCGTATCACGATATGATAATGGGCCATGTAAGCCTTTCGGAACTTCACAACTCACAGCCGCCTTTTCAGGGCAAACGAAACCTTGAATGACGACATACTGTGCTTGGAACTGGCCGAATCCAACCCAGGAGGCTGAGGCTGTGCTGCGAACTGGCCAAATCCAACCCACCAGGTTGCCTGCCTTCTTCACCGCAGCCTGCAACAAGGCCCCTCCATCAGCGTCTTGATGCGATAGACTCGGCAGAAAGCGAGTGCAAAGCTTGGAAGTCTGTTCTGTGAATAAGGTCATCGATTGAAGCCAAGGATTTGGCTGCTTTGAGGCTTTGAGGCTCATGGCACGAAACGGCTTATCACCGTCGGCCTATGAAAGGCACCCAGCACGACAAGATAATGAGCAATAGAAACCCTAAACCCTAAACCCTACCGACAAAATCTCGACAGTTGATGTCTGGGGTTCAGGCTAAGGCTCAGCCCTAAGCCCTAAACCGCTGTGTGTGGACCCCAGACTTCATGTCAGATGACAGCATACAACCATACAAGCTCGCAACAATATCTTGGTACCCCTGATAGATCAAATATCCTTGACTGGGGTTTTAAGTAATCAGGGAGAAACAAGTATACACTTTTATTTCATAAGGGTTCCTTTAAGAAAAGAGGATTAAAGCATGGTACTCCAAAGCCCAGTTGACTTCAAAAGGCCCTACGACCCCCGACAGTCTTCAGCACGCTGTCCGATGGTGACAAGGATAGAGATGGACAGATAGATGGATTGCGAAAAACGTAAGTGTACACTACACGAATAGATGCGGGTTTAGGGTCTGAGCGGCCGTTCTTGGTTTCACGTGATTAAGCTGAAGTGTTTCACTCGCTAGCTAAACTTAGGGCCATTGCGACCGAATTATACCGACAATTCCCTTTTGAGCAATTTCGTTGTAAAGCCTTTAAATATTTTCTGGTGTTGGTCATACAATACTAGCGAGGCTTGCGCTGAGGGTTTCGGATTGGGTCGTATAGAGCCTCGTTTCATTGTCATAGTCTCTTGTTCGTATTTTTATTTGTGGTTACTATTGCTATTTTTTGTGGATTCAGTTAGTTCACTATGACTATCACTACTTTGAATGTTGATCGTCATAAGTCTCATTCTGATGCAGATTAATAATAACAAAACGATCCGGCTGACCTTTATTAGGGTTCCTTATATGAATCCTACTATTTTGGGGTTATAGGCCCAGGGTTTCTTAATCAGGTAAGTTCTTACATTAGGGATGAAGGCTTTTGAGGGTTTGCGCTTTGGTGGAAGGCTTCATCGCAAAAACTCCATCTGGCTCCATGAAGGCAAAGCTCCTCGAGGTCACCAGGCAAGCTTCCTCTCCGGCGGTTTCCAAAAGGCAAAGGCAGCTCAAGGCCAGATAGCGGCAGATCGTTCTCTGCTCGCGCATGCATGTGGGTTCGGGGAAGCTGCCGATGCCTACTTTGGGACCTTGAGGAATAAGAACAGAACGGACAAGTCTTTCTCACACAGTAGGCCGTCACACAGACAGACGCAAACAGACCACTTCAGTGATTTTGGAGACGAAAAGCATATCGTGGTCTGTGGTCGCTTGCTACGAAAGATGGCTACCAATCTTAGTGCACAGACCGCGGAGGCCTTTGCAAGCAGGAGCCAAAATCGGTGTGTTAGACAGCCCTGTTCAGGGGTCCTTACGACAAGGATCCCAATATTTGGGTGCATAATTTTCAGAAACTCCGAGGTGACGTGCCCATAACTCAAGCACTCGAAGGCTCCAGCTCTTCCCAACTGGACTGGGGAGGCTACGCCTCAAGTCTGTCGCCTTACTGTTAAAGTTTCAGCCGGAAACTTGACAACCTCAAGCCTAACCCGACATTACATGTTCAACCCAATAAAAGTCCCAAAATCTTAAACCCAAACCCTGAACCCTAAACCCTAAACCGCAAACCCGAAACCCTAAACCCTAAACCCCAAACCCCAAACCCCAAACCCTAAACCCTACACCCTAAACCCTAAACCGTAGACCCCGAAGTCTAAACCCTAAACCCCGGGGTCAGTTCAGGACTCAGACCTGGCTTTCCATGCTTCCTTGCGCTAAGGGATTTGGGGTTCATAGGTGTAAGGTTGCGTGCTTAGGGCTTAGGGTTTAGGGTTGCGGGTTTAGGGGTTTAGGGGTTTAGGGTTAAGGGTTGAGGGTTTAGGGCATAGGTTGAGGGTTTAGGGATGTTTCATGATACACACAGGGGCCTTCAACGCTAGCATAGGGCTCCTGGAAGGGTTCCTATAAAGGCTTAGTGCAGGCGCATTGATCTTTTGAATAGGGCTTTGGGGGTATCACCGGAAACTAAGGAGCGAGTGGTGACTGACATTTATAATAGGTAACTAATATGAGAGTTTCCGAAAATAGGGGACCCTAATATAGTACCCTAAATAGTAGGATCCTTATTATAAGGACCCCAAAATAAGGTGAACTAGCTTTGGGAGTAGAACTTGGAGTTTGGGGTTGAGGCTCAGTGCTCTACTGTTACGGTTACGAGTCAGATGTCGGGATCTAAGGCTAAACTGGCAGCGTGGGTCTGCGCATCGTAATGATGCGTGCATCTTCATCTCAAGTACATACCACTTCAGGGTTTACGGCGGCACTCACGAACCCCGAATGCACAAGCAAGAACTCAAACCCACACAGCCAGCACATAGCTCGACCCCACATGGGAGTTTCCGAAAATAGGGGACCCTACCACAGTACCCTAAATAGTAGGATCCTTACTACTAAGGACCCAAAATAAGGTACCCCCAATTTTCGGAAACTCCCACATTATGCAGAACCTGAGACTTGAAACCAAGGACGTGCGCGCACATTTTCTCTCTAATCGTCCTCGTCAGCAGGGCGATCGTGAAACACGGCGAACAGCCATTCCTCATCCTTCTTCTCCTGCGCATGCTTCCAAGAATCAGAATAGGGTACAGTTGGTGTTCGTAGGCTGCTTCTTCGTTGGCGCCAGGTTTGCCCAATAGAAAGGCCTTAGTATTTGATTAATAGAGTGGGGTCGGATTAACATCTAAAATCAATACTCGGGCCGGTTCTGCCGATCGCCTTCCAGGAAGTCTACAAGCCTGCAACCGGGCCCCGGATGCCCAAACAATTAAATGGGTGGTTGTCAAAAACATATGGCCATTTTTTGGGTACCTTCAATTTTGGGTGCCGTATTAGAATAAGGACCCAAAAAGGGACCCTAATATTGACAACCACCCAAATGGGGTCGCAATAAAGAGATATTTATTTCGGGCGGCCCTTCTTTTTGGGCATGGCGAGCCTCTTCTAAGTTGAGTACAAGCAATAAGCCGTTTGTGGCTGTCCTTATCCTCTCTGCCGTTTATTCCAAGCACCTCAAGCGTTTGGCTGCGGTCCCAGTCCGCGCTTATTCCTAATCATGGCCGGCGGGGGTTGGCCGGGGGGGGTTATCAATCAAACCCACACCGTAATTGCCAATAACTGCTGTTTTGAGGGGTTCCTTAATGTGGTCAAAATATTGTATACCCGAAACCCTGTTTCAAATCATTAAGGCCCTATACTACATGCTCTGTGTGTTCCTATGGTTGTGAGCTGCCCGCGCCCCAGTGCGTGCAACGAGAGTAAGGGGGTGGTGCCGACATGGGAGGGGAAACCGGGGAACCCCTGAAACTAAACTCCCAACTCCCTTGGATCGAAACCCTATAGTCTCACAGGTGGGGCGGGGCATGGCTTAGGGGTTTAGTGTTTTGGGTTGTGTTTAGGATTTAAGGTTTTAGTGTTTTTTCCTCAAACCTATGTCCCTAACCGCGACCGAATTCTCGAATGCCTCATCAGGGTTCACGGCGCTTCGCTTTGTGCCGAAGCATGTGCATTTGCACCTCGACTGCTATGGTCAAAGGTTTAAGCGTTAAAGCTCTAAGTTTGGTAATGCTTGTCTCGAGGATGTGGCAAGTGCGATGAATAAATGTTACGAGTGGGCAAGCAATGGCTAAGAAACAAACATTCAGAGTTTCTCAGTTTCACGCCGGTTAACAGGTCTTGCGTGGCGAAGGAAGAAGTACATACGTCAACAGGCAATCCAAAAGCTTCTAAACAGGTGAGGACATCACAATGACTAACTAGCTTTCAGTCTGAAGACAAGGGATTGATGTGGCCGGCTCCCCCATGAGCAGTACTGGTATTCTTGCTGCTGCTGACACACCTACCGTCATTCGTATGATCGCCGATGATAGAACATTCCCTCTTCAGCTCAATGCACTCAATCGCGACTTCAGACTACCACCGGGCCGCTCATGAAACCTTAAACCCTAAACCCCAACCCAAACCCTAAACATTACCGTGCCGCTCATGAATGTTGCTGCGACAGCCTAAGCCCGAAGCCCTAAAATCTCAGATCCTGACCTCCCAAACTGGAAGCACCACAATCTCAAACCCTCAGTTTCTAGCTTCCTACATAACCCTAAGTCGTGGGAGGCTCCTGGATCCAGGGGGCAAGCTTCTTTGGATTCGACAGTCATTGTCATTCGCCGAAAAGCAATTCCCAGCAGTTCGGTCGTTGGAGGGCTTGCGGCTCTTAGTTTCTAGGATTCTAGGGTTTAGGGTTTAGGGCTTAGGGTTTAGGGTTTTTGGACTTACGGAGTGAGGTAGGAGTTTTACCCAAAACTTCACCTAAATGAATGGATCAGTATGACATGGACATCTAAATACAACACCCTTGATTTGGCGAATTCACTCGGTAAGGCACTGCCATCAGTACAGGCGCCTCTGCATTTCAAACGGCATTACTGTATGTTGTAGAATAGTCTTGTAGGGAAAGCAGGGGATATTCCTCCAACACATGCGTAGTTCGCTAGATTAGGGTCCATTTTTCGGTCCCCAAATAGTATGGCACCATGTACAAGGAACCTCCTGGGACTGTAATTTAGAAAACACCCACATATATTCGGACAGAGCCTGGTTCAAAGAACTTGAAACTTTCCGTGCCTTTGACCAACAGAAGAGCATCTAAAAGTACAGGAGAGCACGGAAACCCGAAAACCCCCCACACAAATGCAACCTGAAAAGCCCGCACCCTATTCCCGCGGCAGGAAGACACGCTCATGTGTACGTATCATTCTGCGCCCCTCTCCGACCCAAGGTAATTATTAAGGCCTCTACTAGTACCCTAAACCCAATGAAGCCTTTTTTGGGTCCCCGGCCACAGAGAGCTCCAAACGCTGTTCCGCACAAAGCGGACGAGCTGCGCCCGTTCGCGCGCCGCCAACGCCGAGGCTTGCTTCTTGGCCGGACGAGACTATATCAATGGATTCATTCAGAAACCATAAACGGTTTAGGGTTTCGGGTATGTAGGGGATTAGCTACTCTTTACTCTTGTATCTACTACTATCTACTACCGTGTGCCATTTCTCTAGTGCTAGGTGTCGATCTCAACAGTCTCCAAAACTATTTATGATCAGTGCTCTATATAAAGCCATAAAGGACATTAGAAACTATCCCAAATGGACGCCTTCTACAGGGGATCAATTTGTTTTAGGACTGTGTGTTTCGTTACGCTACTATTACTAATAGTTGATATTGTCGTAATTGCTATTCTTGGTATTCTTGTTGCTGGTACTATTCTTAAAATGAGTATTGTTTGTTATACTTATTTGTCTCATTACTACTATTAGTAGTTGTACTGCTATTCCTACTGTGGTTCCCACAGACTCCGAGACCCCTTCAATGAGAACCCTCATCTGATTTAAGGCAATGTAGGAACCCGACTAAGAGACCTTTGGTCCTTATTAGGGCTCCTTATATTTATCCTACTATTTTGGGGTTGGGGTTATAGGCCCAGGGTTTCTTAATCAGGTTCCTACATTGACTTTCATAATTAAAAACTTTTTGGAGTCTCTGGGTTCACTGATGCCCCCTGGGGTCTTCAGCGTTTAGGGAAGTCTTAGGGGTCGAGGTCCCGCAAAAAGGAATGGTGGGTTTCAGGGTTTGTGTGTTTTTCTGGCTTAAGCTTTACGGTGCAGGGATTGGTGTCGGTTGAGAGCTTTGAGGTCTAGGTCTCTATGGACACGGCTTTTGCATCTGTTAGGGGTTTAGGTTTCGGGATTAGGGTTTAGGGTTTAGTTAGGTTGAGTTTCTTGCTCTCCGGGTTGGAGATTGGAGGTGTTCGGTGGCGGAATTTTGTGTAAGGTTGGCTGCGTGCATACCAACCCGAAATAAGAAACCCTATTATGGAGCTTTCCGATTTGGAATAGGGCTTCGGGGTATATTATACATATAGTATATATAGCTACAATAACGAACCTTAGGCAATAATTAATATTTGACAAGACTATAAGAAGGTGCCAACGGTATCCGTTTATCCAATGATGCAAAGTATAGCTAGTATAGCTAACCCTGATGATGGCAATAACACCGTAGGGACAATCGCAAACAGCCACCGATAAAGAACGGCATAGTTATCATCTCAAGGACAACCCGAAACCCTAAACCCTAAACCCGAAACCCTAAACCCTAAACCCTAAAATCCGAAACCCTAAACCCTAAAACCTCACACTGCTGATGATCCACCAAGCCCGACTAAGCACTACACCTAAACCTTAAATCCTAAACCCTATAAGCCCTAGCCTAAGCCCTAAATCCTAAACCCCAAGCCTAGCCTAAACCGTGAACCCTAAATTCCCTAAATGTTAACATAACAGCGAAGCTTTCCCCGAAGCCGGAACCTAACTTCGAATCCGAGTCAGGCTCGGACAAGAGTAGGGGGATGCCATGATACTCACACTACTCCTCAAGGGCTCCTTGTCGGAATAGTTCATCTAGGGGCCTGCATAATTACCAATACTCTTTGGGGGTTCCTGATTAAAAATATAGTGTAATGGGCCCCAAAGCCCTATATATTCTAACTAGTAAGGCCCCTGCATTACAGCATGACGTGTGCCGAAACCCTGTTCCAACTGGGTTTGGGGCTTTGGTCAGTCCTTTTGATCCAAAGCGCGGAAAGACATCTTTGTATCCACTGTGCAGGTCGGAAACAGGTTGCGAAGCCGGAACCGGCACCAATCCGTCATTCAAGACTACTCCAGCGAGCTTAAAATTTCCGTCGGAAGGAACTTCGTCGACGACGCCGAAGTCTGGAACCTGCTCTGAGGCACCGAGAAATAATGTAGGGGCCGTAATAATTTTAATAGGATTTTGGGATATATTCTAGTACACCTACAATAAGGACGCCCAAGGAATGCTATTGGAAATTACAGAGGTTTCTGCACTATGTCTTTATGCGAACGTGAACTTCTGATTTGGAGGGCAGATTGAAACAGTCAACATCCCACACCGACATGAGACCAGAGCATGCGCTTCTCTCTTCTTCAACAGCCGGGCCCCAAAAAAGTTCAAACTTTCTAAGATAGAGCTTATAAGGCCAAAAAGTTTAAAGTTCCCCTGTTCACTATCTAAGGTTTGGGCAGACAGGCTGAACAAAACTTGGAGCCCAGGCACTGCCCCACTGAGATTCGATGTTTTCAACTCAACTTTTCGACCCTCATGAGCCCCTTCTCGCCGACTCCCCTGGTGTTCTCATGCCAGCTCTACCTAAAGCTTCGAAGTCGTCTTGAAAACTTGATCAAGCCATCGGCCAGTTCGGAAGCACGTCTCAATGATCTCATTGATCATACAACTGCAAAGCACGGCAAAAACTTTTGTAAACAGGTTTTGCTGGGCATTATCGCGCTCTGGAGGCTACCCTAAATTAGTGTTTAGGGCCTAATTTAGGCATTAAGGTCAGGACCCTGAATCCTAAATCGAGCCTCTGTAGAGCAGGGCGGCACCCTCTTTGGAATCCTCTTCGGTGATGTTGGCCGTCTGGTTCTGGCTGCCCTCCTCCTCCTCCTCCTCATCCTCCGAAGACCTTTGAAGGCTGGCAGAGAAAGGGAACCCCCTCCCAATTGATTATTATAGTAGAGTTTTGGGCACTGTCATACTGGGGCTGGAGACACCAAGGTAGCGAAGCCACATTACATGGTTTAGGGTTCAAGGGTTTAGGGTTTAGGGTTCGGGGGCTCGGGGGTTTAAGGTTCAGGGGTTTAGCAGTTTAGGGCTCCACACATCCCATGCGAAAGCTGGTGAGTTCTTGCCCTTGTCTTGGCACCTTAGTAGCTGAATACCCCACCCCCCAAAATGGCTGAGCTTCAAAATGAAAGAAGGATTATAAAAGCAAGCCCCAGAAGGTTCTTCTAAATTCTCGTAGTATTGTAGAAGCTCCAAAATTTTTAACCTTCTAAATTATAGTAGGTAGTAGGATTAAATAAGACCCAAAAGATTAAAGGTTACCTACTCAGCCCCTAAGGTACTGTCCTCAAACGTTGAAGAATCGGTTCAGGGCTCCGTCTTCGTGTCTGCAGCTCTACTGTTGACGATATAAATCCTTAAGGGTTCTTTTAGGGATCTATAGGGTTTAGGGTTGAATCGGGTTTAGGGTTTAGGGCTCAATCCTGCATTACCTTATAAGGACCCGAAACTATGGGAATAATGGTATACTCATTAATATGGGTAACGCAGGATTTATATCCCTACACCCTAAATCCTAAAACCCTATAGATCCCTTAAAGGAACCCCTTAAAGGTACCCTTATAGATCCCTTTAAAGGAACCCTAAGATTTATATCATCAACCGTAGGAGACATCGGGCTGGGGGTTGTTGGGTGGCTCGGGCCTACGAGTGAAAGAAGAAGACACGAGACGAGTTTAGAAAAGAAGGGACCCTAGTAAGACTAAGCCCCTAAACCCGAAACGCCCAATAAATACAAATCATTGAAGGAACCTTTGTAATCCCCCTCCGCCCCCGCCCTTCCAAAGAAATGAACCTCTTTCAACCCTAGCCCGTAAACCCTGAACCCACCCCTATGTGGGAGTTTCCGAAATATGGGTACCCTATTTTGGGGTCCTTAAGATAAGGATCCTACTATTTAGGGAACTATGTTAGGGTCCCCGTTTTTCGGAAACTCCCATGTAGGTCCAGGCGTCGACCCGAAAAGAACTTCCATGCCTCGGTATCAGGACAGGATCCCCAGCAACCTAGGAGAACTCAAGGTTAACCTTGGGGGTTACCAGGACCCCCCCAAAAGCCCTCTAACAGAGCCCTTATGGTCCTTAATAGGGGGTATTCGGGGTATGATAGAGGGTAGTTGGGAACTCAAGGTTAACCTTTCGGATTATATGGGGCTTGGGTGTAGGGTTTAGGGTTGCTTAGGGTTTTGGGGTTGATGGGTCTCGGGATTGCCGTAGCAGAATGAACAGGTTTATAAGCCCTGAACCCTAAACCTCAACAGGTTAATACTCTACTAGATACTAACTAGGGAAAGGATCCCCAGTAACCTAGGAGTGAAAAAGGGCTCCATTTTATGTATGACCAAGCACTGTTATGAGGCACCTGGCAAGCCCTGGTCCTAAAACGTCAGAATATTCGGATCCACCGTAAACCCTAAACCCCTAAACCCTACACCCTGAAACCCTAAAGAACACCAATAAAGGCGCAACTAATCTTGTATATGAGTTTGACAAGAAGCCTTAGACCAAGACATAGCTGGGATCCCAGTTCCTTTATGGGTTCCTGTAAGGGATCTAGAGGGGTTCAGGCTTTAAGGTTCACGGCTGAGGATTTAGCGTGTTTTGGCTTGGTGTTATTTCGGGTTCAGAACGTCAGGCTTCTACGGCTTAGGGTTTTATAGTGTTTAGAGTTCATGTTGAATGATTCCGGGACCCCTTCGGACAGGCTTCGTGTTTATAAATCATCCCCTCAATTCAAATCGTATATACACAAAAAACATCTGAATCAGAGACACGAAACCCTGGAATCTAGAAATGTTTAGGCAGGGTTGCGGAGGAAGACCATTGTTTCAGGTGCTGTTGCTTTGGAGTTAATTTACTTGCATTTCAGGGTCGAAGCTTCATGATAGAACCCTTCGGTGGTGTAAGTTTGCTGTACATCGCTCTTGGCTTAGGCTTACCAGTCTGGACGGGCGTAAACCCGGCTTGCAAACCGAAGGACGTGGAGCCCCAACGGCCATTCATACATACCTACAAGCGTGTCGCGGAGCATGACTGAAAACATGGGTGTATGTTGAGGGCCGAGGGCTGTAGCCCCGGAGCCCTAAACCCTAAACCCTTAAACCCTAAAGCCCTAAACCCGGAGGCGTGAGCTTCAGGGTGAGGATCGGCAGCGACTTTTAAGAACTTCAAAGAACCCAAGGCCCTCTCGAAACCCGAAAGCCTACTTGGAGGGGCAGGGAACTTAGTAAGTCGTTTATAAGTAGGGTTAGAATTGGGGTAACTCCATTTAGGGTACTTCTGACTCTACTTATAACCTACTTACCAAGTCCCCTCCCCCTCCAAGTACTCAACTCTTGAAGACTCGCCGGATTGAGTCAAGAGTTTTCAAGCTTTGGAGTTTGGACAAATCCTAAACTCAACCCACCCCAAAACCCTAAATCCTACGCCCTACACCCAAAACCCCAAACCTAAACCCTAAACCCGTACTGGGCTCTGTGGGTGCAAAGCTGGAGAACCTACACCCTAATCCCTTCAAACACCCAACCCTTTCAGCCTTAAACTCTCAACTGCCTACCCTCATGTCTCATTTCCAGGAGCCTTTCATCGCCATTGAACTTCCCGTGCGAAGCGGGTGCGGGACCTGCAGTCTAGCCCCGCACAGAGGACCAAGGTGTTACTATACATATACATGTATACACATGTATACACATGTATACACATGTATACGTACATCCGTACATACATACATACATACATTCATACATACATACATACATACCTATACATGTATACGTACGGTAGGTTTTTGTGAAACACAGACACACGCACACACACACACACACCCGCGCGCGCGTTGTGCATAGAAAAACAGGTACTCCGGAGTTTAACGTAAGTGTAGATTCGAGCTAATGCCTTTAAATTTCAAGTCAAACCCGAAACCCCGAACACAAAACCTAATCGCGCTGGTCCCAACCCTTATAGAACACTTTGCCTTATAGTAGCCGTATAGTATCTCTTATGGTACCCACGGCCTTCTCAAGTCGAGCTCAATGTCCGAATATGATTAGAAGCAACTCTTCATCACATGAAGGCAAGGTGCCAGGCAGGTGTGCCCATCAAGGGGCTGCTCCCCGGTAGCGATGTAGTTCAAGATCTTCGATGAACCTGTAGGTTCGGGGCTGCAAGCGCTCTTTGGGATGGTGGCGTTGAAGCATGAGATGTTCGCCAGAGGGATGAAGTAGTTTGAGCTCATGATATCAACGGCGAGGGAGAAACCCTGAGCCCTAAACTCCAAACCCAAACCCCTGAACCCTAAAGTGGGAGTTGTGGATCCAAGACCCTAAAACCTAAACCCTAAACTTTGGAGCTTTGATCTAGGAGGACTGCCTTCCCAGACCTTCCACAACCCTGGAATTCAGGAATATACGTTAAAGGGTTCCTTAAACGGACCTAGAAGGGTTTTCCTAAGGGTACTATAAGAATTCAGGAATAGAGCTTAAATCATAATGGGGACCCTACATGATCTACTATTTCCTTAATGATGGGATTTTGGAAAGTCTGGCTTACAGGATACACTAGCCTGTCTGTACCCAGGGCTAAGCTCATGAAAAAGGGCCACGCTCACGGAAACGGTTTAGGGTTTCGGGTTTATTGAAATTTTGAACATGTGCCGAAGGAACCACCACAAAACCATATGGGACAATCACTTACACCCACTTAGTATAGTCCCTCTTTGGCGTATACAGTAGAAGCCTAAAAGTTGGAAACCCAGTAGCCTCAATCCTTAAGCGTAATGTATAAGGAAGTCCAGCACTATTTGACCTTTATCCGGTTTCCAACTTTATGGGGCTTACTGTAGTATAGTTCCTCTTTGGCGTATAATCTCCATCAAATACCTCAAACCCTAGTCTTATCACCGAGGCTCCGATATTAGTTCAGCTTTTCTTAGCCCATTAGACGCCAAAACACAAAACCCTAGCGACTTAGTCCTTTACACACCGAACTGATCTCTAAATCCCAAACCCCCAAAACCCTAAAGCCTAAACTGTCGAAACCCCAAATCCTAAAGCCTAAACCCTAAATCCTAAAGTTTCCTAAAGTCTAAACCCTAAACTGTCGAAACCCTAAACCCTAAATCCTAAAGTCTAAACCCCAAACCCTAAATCCTAAACCCTACAGCCTAAACCCTTCAGGTTCGAAAGTCCCTGAAGTTCTAATCAAAGATTTCAGATCCTTGAGCTGGTTACGGGGAAACGGTTGATGATAGAAATCCTGGTGTTCCTTTAAAGGGTTCTATAAGGGTACCTTTAAGGGGTTCCTTTAAAGGTTCTATAAGGGGTACCTTTAAGGGGTTCCTTTAAAGGGTTCTAGAAGGGTACCTTTAAGGGGTTCCTTCAGGGGATCTATTAGGGTTTTAGGGTTTAGGGTTTAGGTTTTAGCGGTATAAATCCTGCATTACCCATTACCATTATAAGGAATATACCATACTTCCGATAGTCTAGGGTTATTAAGGTAATGCAGGATTTATATCATCAACCGAACGTTTAGGGTTTAGGGTTTACCAGGAGACCCCAAGCCCTTTAATGGAGCAGCCCTTATGGTCCTTAATAGTGGGTATTTGGGGTATAATAGAGGGTGGTTGGGGGGTCTAGGCAGGGTTTGGGTCTGAGGGATTTAAAGTTTGGGGGTTTTAGGGTCTTAGGGGTTTGGGTCTTGCTGGTTCGGGGGTTTGGGTCTTAAAGAGGCTTAAGGTTTTGGGGTTTAGGGTCTAGGGCTTGGGAAAAGTTTGATAAATAAGTATATAAGGTCAAAGATTTTGACAGAGCGGCAAGCATAGAGTGCCATTTGGTTCGAGTAGGTCGAAAGTTGGTGGTTGGCCACGTCCTGGCATCCAAAGCCGTCGGCGTTTGTCGGAAAGGGGGGTAGGGTTTCAGCTCACACGGAGCCGGCAACAAGATGCAACAAGATATCACGTTTGCACAGGGTTCCACCACGAGCGCACCTCCAAAGGTTCTTGCAGGCCAAAGATTACCCCCGCAGTTACTCGCCGCAGTTCCCGACAGCATCCAGCTTACATCTTAGGAGCCATAGATATACCCACAGATCCCAATGTAATTAAGGAATATACCTTAAATCATAATATTCAGGCCTCTATAAATTAAGCTATACTCCTTAACGAAGGGGTATTGGGTTCTCTGGGTACCGCGCAAGGCATCCCCCATCATAAGCCTAAGCTGACCATCCCTTTCCCAGAGACTCCAATATCCCTTAATTAAGGAATATCCCTTAAACCATACAAGGATCCTACTATAATTTAAGGTATAATCCTTAATGGGGGTAGTTGTCAAAACTATGGCCCCTTTTTGGGTACCCTAAATATTAGGTGCCGTATTATAATAAGGACCCAAAAACGGACCCTAATATTGACAACCACCCAATTAAGGGATATTGGAGTCTCTGGGAACCCCGATCCGGCCTGCTGGTAGGAATCGTAGAGCTCTTTTCCTTGGATCTACCCATAGGCTCCATAGTAGTTCCGTTTTGGGGCTCATGTTTAGAATCCTATAAGGCAATCCCAAAAAGGAACTACTATGGAGCCTATGGGTAGAGTATGCCCCAAAAAGTTTAGGGTTTACATGTTTCTTGCGAAAACTGAGACATCCCAATCCGCATCAAAGTTTAGCACGGCGGAAGCTAGCAACGGCAACAACACCCACAACACAAGTGAACCATAATCAGAACCAGCCTAGACCCCCAAAATCCTTACATTCCCAAATGCTTCTCAAAAAGTAAAAACCTATAGCCAAAGCCCCAAAGCCATCAACCCTAGTCTACTAAGTTACGACAGCCCAGCGGCCCAATCCGTGCAGCTTCGATTTGTCGAGGCAGTGACCGTAGCCTGCGTCACAGGTTTGTTGCTTGTGGCTTTTGGTGTTCTAAGCCAAGAGCTTGCGAAACCAGGAACGCTACGCGTTTATCCTCCCCGTATTATAACCAAAGCACCATGCAGACAGAAGAAAACTCCCGAATTCAATCATGCAGGCTTGTCACCCCAGGCTGAACTTGAGCCCAGCCTTGCAACTCAACGCCCATCAGCCATTGATTCCGCAAGCCAGACACAACAGGTTCAAGAAACCCGAACCACTTACGTCGACAACCCTTCTCCCAAAAGGGTGCCGACGGCCACCGGGGTGCCTTGGTAGGTCACGAGATGACCGCGAGGAAAGGCGCTGCGGGCTAGCTGAGCACTGGTGTAAGCCTTGTCTGACTTGGGGCGCATGGCGATTGAACGATTTGGCCCTCGAAAACCGAAGGACTCACAGCGCAAAGTAGCATACTATACGGGAGTTTCCGAAAATTGGGGGTACCTTATTTCGGGCTCCTTATACTAAGGATCCTACTATTTGGGTTACTATACTAGGATCCCCTATTTTCGGAAACCCCCATACCGAGGCCCAGGGGCAGTGTTCGGATCATGCAAGTTCCCAATAATCACAGGACTCACCTGGCCATTGCCAAGGGGTGGCACAGGCCGTGCATCGGCAGGCCAAGTGCTAATACCTCACTGGCCCAAAACCCAAGGAAGTAAAAGTTGAAATTTTAGAATCGACTACCTTATAAGAACCCCGAAAGTTGAAACTGTCAGAATCGACTACCTGATAAGAACCCCCAAAATTTGAAAAGTTGAGTTTACAGCCAATACTGGGCTTTTAAGCAACCAGGGAGAAAAAAAGTATAAACTTTCATTTCATACTATGGCTCCTTTAAGAAAAAAGTATTAGAGTATGGTACTCCAAAGCCCAGAATAAGATACCGAATAGGGGAACCCAACAAGAAAAAGGGTAAAAGGGTACTACAGGGGAACCTAAGATACCAACCTTAAGTTTGGGGCTTAGAAGAATTTAGGATTTAGGGTTTATAGGGTTTAGGGTTAAGGGTTTAGGGTTAAGGGTTAAGGGTTTATAGGGTATAGGGTTGAGGGTTTATAGGGTTTAGGGTTAAGGGTTAAGGGTTTAGGGTTTATAGGGTATAGGGTTTAGGGTTTAGGGTTAAGGGTTAAGAGCCAATAAGATACCAACCACCCAGCTCAAGGCCCAGGGCGTGCCGATTGGCTGCTTCGCCATGGACTCCTGGCGGATCTCCCCAGGCAGCCGAGAAATTCCCTAAACTTACCTTTGGTTAGTAGGGAATGGAGGAATGGGGTACAATTATAACTACTATTACTACCATTCTTCCATTCCCTACTAACCAAAGGTAAGTAAACCCTCTAGAAACCCCCAAGCCGTAAAGCCCAAACCATCCTATAAGGTAACCCCCAAAAGGAACTACTATGGAGTTTATGGGTAGAAACCCCCAAGCCCTAAAGCCAAAACTTAAGCCCAACAGCCTAGAAGAGAATCCCCAGCTGATTTTTAGAGTTTAGGGTTTAGGGGTTTAGGGGTTTAGGGTTTACGGTTTAGGGTAAAAGAGTATCCTCAGCTGAGTTTGTGTGGTCCTTCCACCACTGGATCATGGCTTCCTCGTTCAACCTGCCGGCAGTGTCTGTGCCCATCACCATGGCCTGCATTCCAAAGTCGAACAGGTCCTCGTTGAGTATGATTGGCGCGTCGTCCGTCGGCACGAGGTACCTTCGTTGTCGAGTTCATTAGCCAAAGAAGCAAAACTTGCAGGCTTGTAGGAAATAAAATTTTACTACCCTGCAAATCTCAAAACTTGCTAATTCAGCTACCAAGGGTACTCAAGCAAAGCAGGACAGTCCTCTGAGTCCACTCCGGTCCAATACATCTCAACGCAAGCCAGGAACAAAGCCGCCACTGCTTCTATGTTCCTCGGGCTCCATCATTTTAGGGTTTAGGGTAAAAAAAGAAGGGGCTTGTTATGTTTGGTGTCGGGTAACGGTAGTTCGAAAAGAAACCAAAGAAAGAAAAATGGAAAATGACTCCCTGGTGCATAGTAGGGAATGGGGGAATGGATCCCTATAGTAGTCCCTCTATCATTCCCAATAATAGTCCCCATATTCCACTCCCGCATTCCCTACTAAGAACCAGACAGCTACTAAGAACCCTAAACCCCTATAGTATAACCCTTATAGTAACCCTTAAAGGAACCCCCATCGGGGGATCAAGGTGCTCGTCACCGCCTTTCTGGAAGATGGCGAGGTCTGCAAGCATGTAGAGGAGTGCAGCTCGAAAGGGCTGGCCTGGGTTCTTGTTAAAGGATGTAATGTATTTAAGTTACCATAATAAGGAAACCACATTATATACTATCAATCTCTATTATGGTAACTTAAATAAAACTCCCTTGACAATAACCCAGTGGCTTGAGTCTTGAATCATCTGAATCGCCTTCGTTTCGGACAGCGGCGCAGCTGGACAGATCTCGTCTTTGCTTAGATTCAGTTGGATGGTCTGGTCGCATGCTTTGACGAAACCTTAGTTTTCGAGCTCAGAAATCAAAACAGAACAACTTATAGAAGGTTCGATTGCCCCAAAAGTTTAAAACTTGCTCCAAACCCTTAACCCTAAACTCTAAACCCCTACATGAGCCACTAAGATACCATTGAAAGTTGCCGTGATGCCCTTCGCAAAGAGGTCACCTGACCACGGCGCCCAGAGTTGCAAAACAGCTTCTTCGACCATACGAGGTAAGTCTTGCTATGTCTTCCTGTACATGCCAGAAACCATATAATCACATAAGTTAATAAAAGTATGTATATACATACGAACATAAACAGCAAACAAAATGCATACATACATGCACAAACACACAAATACAACAATGTGCATAACATGCATACATGCATACATATGCATGCGTACATTACACATACTTTTGTCTCTCTCTCGCTCCCTCGCTGCATCCTTCTATCCATCTATCTATCTCTCTCTCTGTCTCTCCCTCTCGCTCTCTATCTCTTTCTCCCTCTCTCTGTCTCTCTGTCATCGCTAATCGTCATGGTGTAGCACATTGGGTTTACATTTCTTTGATGGCTTTCCTCGGAGGCCGTCTGCTCGAAAACGTCTCTCAACCGTCTGCTCACAAACATTAGATTATCTAGTAAATCCGCTGGCTGTATAGTTTGCAAAACAACGTGTCGAGGCCATAAAAGATGTTGAACCACCATCCTGATGTCTGTCCGAATGTAGCTATACCTAGTTCTGCTGAGCCTACAACTTGCTAAGGCACGGTGATGACTATATGGGTAGTTGTCAAAATTATGGCCCTTTTTGGGTACCCTAAATATTAGGTGCCGTATTATATTAAGGATCCAAAACGGGACCCTAATTTTGACAACCACCCATATGTTGTAAGCCCATCCTGACGGTCCTGGGAGGACATGCACCCTGAAGTCCTAATCCATCGACTCCTGAGCCAATGTAGTGGCTTTGACTTGACGAGCAGAGGAGGGGTTTGAACAATTTCGTACTAGGATTTTGCCAAGGGCCCCAAAGAAGGGTTTAGGGTTTAGGGTTTGTATAGGTAATTAACTACTCAGGCTGCTACATGAATACTGAATACTGCTAGTTGTGACAGCCACCTCTTTGCTGGACGTCGGGAAAGGGGTCCACCACGCCATCCAAAATCAGGTGCTGCGTGTTCTCTGGGAAGACAGTGCCATAGACTCCAGCAACTGCGGTGCCTTGAGGTGGGGTTTAGTGTGCTCAGAACGCCATGAGAAATCAGCCTTTACGCAGTGTAACGGCCGAAGATTCGTGTTGGGTAACGGTAACGGCATTAGTAATGTACTGATTCGGGGTAGTTGCAGGAGGCATCCTACTACTTTGAATCAGCATTAGTCTCGCATCTCACATAATGCAGGCCAAACGCCGTAGGACATGCCATAGATGGACAGTTTTGGTGCGCCCACTGCGCGGCGGAAAAGGTCGATATCCTGGACCAGGTCCATTGTTCCGCCAAACTGCAGTGCATTGTACTCCTGAGTTTTTCAATTAGGACTTAGGGGGTTAATTAATGATTTACAGTATTCCCGGGGTTTATTGGGCTGCTCCTGGACCGTCTTTAAAGCGCGGCTATTTGAGTGAATGACCCATGCCCTCAAAGGTGCGGGCCTGCAATACTGAAGCTTAAGGACAGCTGCTTTGAGGCATAGGGTTTGTCATGCTTCAGACTGGACCAAAGACTTGCTCTCAATCTTGACGGTGCAAAACCTGCTCGAGCATCTAACCCCCTCAAGCCCAACCCTAAATGCTGAACCCCAAGTCCTGAATCCTAAACCCTATACCACTCCTAATCCTAAATACCAAGAAGTCCATGACAAGGTGCGCGCCCGCTTGGTGACTGTAGCTTGAATCCTCACCATGCTGGGCAAGCAGATCCGATAGAGCGATCGTTAGGGGGATTGCTGCCCGAAACTCGACCAACCCTAAACTCAAGGTGGGGTCACCTATTTTCTGAAATTCTCTTCAAGGGCCGGCATGTCGATATAGGATCCAGCAACTACGGGAAAATATCGCTGACAGCCCAAGGATCGTGCAGCTTCGTAGCAGTAGCTGAACTCCAATTTCATGAGCCGGTAGTACCATCGTACCAGGGTCTCGTTGAAGGCCATGATGCCTCGGCTTCACACTTCTCGGATTTTATGGTATGGTTTACCTTAACCCTGAAGAACTTACCTTTTTAAGGACTTGTAAAAGGAAATCATACTAAGGAACCCTGAAAAGGTGGGTTCTTCAGGGTTAAGGTAAGGCTTAGCGTTCAGGGTTTAGGGTATGGTTTAGGAAAGCGTTCTTGGAACTAGGGGTTCTGTACCTATTAACCCCTATCGCCCAAAGGATCCTTTGGCTTAGGATCCTATGTGAGGGTCAGTAGGGTTTAGGGTTTAGGGTATCTGGAACGCAATGGAAAAGACTACTTGGAGGGGCAGGGGACTTAGTAAGTAGGTTATAAGCCCTATTTCTAAACGACTTACTAAGTCCCCTGGCCCTCCAAATAGGACCCTTATATCGTAGAAGTTCCTGCAATCAACCGGCACCCTAAACTGAGTAAACCTGGTACATGCTCTACGACCGGGATCGAGGCCTCGCACCAATGCATCCACCCCATTACATGCACTTGGTTACCTGCGAGAAAGATTTTTTGGTCCCACTATTCTTCCATGGTGCCAGATTCGGTCTGTGTCATGTCTGGCGTCCGCAAGATCTTCACGATATACTCCATGCTCTCATTGACGATTTTCTCCGACGTGTCGTTGTTGCCGCCCATAATCAGCTCGACGAACTCAGCTTGGCACGCAGGATATCTCGGGGTGCCGCACCCGAAACCCGAAACTCTACTCTTGGGATGTTTGGGAGATCTGCAGCCTGTTTTTGAACTGGCATCACAAACTGAGGCCATATGTAGCTGTATCGTAAGGAGTCGCCAAATACCACAAGCCCCTGTAGTAGCCTTAATAAACATGGTTTAATGAACCCATGGGAAAAAAGAAACATGATTCGCGGGGAACGCAGACGAAGGCGTCCCCAAACCCTAAACCTTTTTCGGAAATTAACCATCCGCTTCTCTTCTCAGCATAGGGTCCGTCCTGTTGTCCGCCTGCCGGGTTCAAAGGAGCAGCGGTTGAAGGATTAACCTAAACCCTAAACTCCCTGATATAGGGGCCTTAAAAGTTAGAATAAGGTTTTGGGGCCGAGTTTACTATAATTATAATACAGGAACAGCCAAAATAGTGTAGGTACTTAGTAAGGCTCATAGGCTCCTATATTAAACCCTAAACCCTATTGGAACAGGGCTTTTGGGGGATTCCGTCTGCCCTCAGGGAAGTTCGAAGGGTCTGAGTGCTTATGGTTTAGGACTCATGATTTAGCGTCTGGGATAGACTAGATACTAGTTTGTACCAACCAATCAAAAAGAGCAGTCACAAAGGGGTTTGTGTGCAATATTATGCAGTGCAAACACCCGAAACCTGTCGCTGTACCCATGTGGGTGGTTGTCGAAATAACCCTAAACCCTAAACCCTAAACCCCTAAACCCTAAACCCTAAACCCCTAAACCCTAAACCCTAAACCCTAAACCCTCTTTGAGTCCCTATTATAATACGGCACCTATTATTTAGGGTACCCAAAAAGGGACCATAATTTTGACAACCACCCATGTAAGGTCTAGACTGTTTCCATCGTTGTTTGCCCTCAAGCCTACAACAATAAACAACCTCGTCACAACCCTGTGAGTTTTCTGTGCATAAGACCCCTAAACCGAAAAAACCGTCCAAATCCTGAACGTTAAAGCCTATAAAGCCTGAGCCCTAAACTCTAAACTTTCGGCCGAGACCAGCCTGGCTCAAGAATGGATTTGTGAGAATCTCATTGCACTTAATCTCCGGAAACGGGAGGATGTCCTCACCAGAGGCATACCTTTCAGGAACCACGTTGGCTATCAAGGCCGGAAGCAGGGGCCCAGGCTTAAACCTTCAATCCTGAACCCCCCTAAGCCTACACCCGAAATCCTGAACTCTAAATCCGGAACATTGCTACTACTTAGCACCGCCCTGAACCCTAAACCTACACCTGAAATCCTAAACTCCAGCTTACCATCACCAGCCGGACAAGACTGAGACACCAAAGCGCCCGACGAAACCCTGCAGCTACATATCGGAAATCTGAAGCTTTAATAAAGCCCTTATGGTCCTTAATAGTGGGTATTTTGGGTAGTTGGGGGGTCTAGGTGGGGTTTAGGGTCTAGGCATGTTTAGGGTCTATAGCAGGTCTGGTCTTGGAAACTCCATGGAGGACTCGACAACGTTGTAACACACCCAGCATATGCGAATCAGAATGAAAGAAGCCCATCGTGCTGCCATACTGTTTGGGGAAAGCAAAAACGCTGGACTCGAACCATGCCTAAACTAAACCCCAAGCCCCACTTGAGCACCGATTGAATCTCGGCGTTCCGGATTTCAAAACAAGACATGTGGATTGCTAAAGCTGGGTAGCAATAGTCGTAGTAGTAGTAGTAGCGGTCCCTAAACCCTAGGCCGAGCAGCTGCAAACGCTATGCCAAGAACGCCGAGTTCCCGAAAATGTGACTTCATTCAGAGCCTCGAAACTTCAAACCCCTGCCGAACACCCTCAGAAATTACGGTCTTTGGGGCTGAAAGTGTTCGGGGTTTTAGGGTGTTAGGCTTTCGGGGTCTTAGGCTGGAAGGCTTCAGGCTAAATATATGCTTTGGAGTTGCGTGGGCGATTCACGGCTCTACTCAGTGTCTGAAATTGTTGGAGTTTACCTAATACTGCGGTAGGACGAAAGTTTGACCCACTCCTTCTTTCGTCCAAGACAGGCCCCCATTCCCGCGTAGAATCCTAACAAAGAGGACCCACCAGTTGCTCCTCCGGAACATTAAAGTAGTATAATGTTAAAACGGGGTAGAAAATTCTCCGCTGGCCAGGCCACGTAAATCGCACTTTTCGGTACTCCGCTACTCCGCAAGATGTCTTAAGACAAGAAAGGCCCAGTAGGTCAAAACTGTCGTCCTCCCGATGTATAATTGCTATACTAACACTAAATTATATTGAAACATAATTTAATATGATATGGTACCAGTTTCAAGCCACCAGATGAAGCCCAGAGGCCGAAAAGGGCACGGAGGCGTGTTGTTCTGTTCGTCGCCTTGGTGACTCTGCTCGTGTTATGCTGAAAACTGTACGGGGCCCGGCTTATTTGTTTAGGCTTACTATAGGTGTCGATTTCAGCAGTCCCCAAAACCGATACCTAGTTTCGGGTTTAGAGTTTAGGGCTACTGGTTGGCACAGTTGACCGTCTGATACGAATCTTAGTTGCTGAGTTCATAAGCCCCCAAAAAGTCTACACTTTCAGTGTTACAGTGGGTAATATTATCCCAAAAAGTGTAAAGTCTAGCCACTCACCTCCCAGGCAATCTTGGTTGAAACCAAAGCCCCGCAGCCTTCTCCGACGTACAGCCTTGAGCCCTGAGCCGCCCCCTGTGTGAATCCGTTTACGTATCGTGCTTTCAGGGGCGGGGGACTTCGTAAGTACGTTATAAGTAGAGCTAAAAGTACCCTAAATGGAGTTACCCCAATTATAACCCTACTTATAAACGACTTGCTAAGTCCCCTGCCCCTCCAAGTGTTTCGTTCGCGACTGTGTGTTCTTCTGGCGCTCTCAAGTGCCCGATGCACAAGATGTTTCCTCGTTAGGGCTCCCCCTCCAAATGAAAAGACTTAACCCACAAACCAAACCCCGGCAAGCAACAAAGCTCCGGAATCTAAGCCGCCCAAAGGCTCCCTAAAACCACAAGCACCACCCCAAACTAAGCCCTAAACCCTAAACCCCTAAACCCCTAAACCCTAATTATACCCCTAAACCCCAAACTATAGACCCCGAAGCCTAAACCAAGCAACAAAGCGTTCGAATCCAAAGGAAGAGGATCCCAAGCCGACGCCCCGCTGGCTGATGGCCCAAACGTCGAAATCGGCGCTGAGCAGGCTTTCGTTCCCTGATCAACTTAGTTGCTGAGTTCATAAGCCCCAAAACTATACACTTTCAGTTTTATCGTGGGTAACATTATCCCAAAAAAGTGTAGTGTATCCACTCACCTCCCAGGTCAAAGGGGCCGAAAGTCTAGACGTTCGCAGTCTCGAAGGAAGAATGTCCAAATGGACTGCTTCTTAACCCCAACATAAATGCTGCTCTAGAGCAAGATGCTTAAGACTGCCATCCACCATGGGTTGCAACATATTCCAACCCTGACTAAGTTTGCATTCAGTGGGGCGTTGTTCGGGGAAGGGCAGGGTGCATGAAATCATCTTTCAGCATGATTTATGGTTTAGAGGTTTAGGGGTTTAGGGATTTGGGAGTTTCCGAAAATAGGGGTACCTTGTTTTGGGGTCCTTTTAATAAGGATCCTACTATTTAGGGTACTATATTAGGCTCACCTGTTTTCGGAAACCCCCATTTAGGGTTCCGGGGTTTAGCCGTTTTGGGTTGGTGCGCCTCGTGACCATGCCCTCCCCCATGAACCAATGCACCAAACATTATGGATCCGCACTCGCCCGAAAATTGAAAGAAACACCCGTCGCATATGTAAGTCAAAGGCAAGTCGAGGCCCAAACCGCATCGAGTAGCAAACCAACTAAAGTGAGATTGGGTCGCTAGAGCTTCCCTACCTATAGTCTCCATTGTAGTTCCTTTGTTTGGTTATCCAAAATCTATATTATAGGATCCTAACCAGAAAACTAGTTAACCAAAATAAGGAACTACAATCGAGACTCTAGGATGCTGCCCATAATAAGGACCGAATAAGGCTATTTGAGGAAGTATAGTCCCCCTAAGGCCCCCCTATGGTGGGACTTCAAGAGTCCCGGGCTTTGGAGCTGGTGGAGTTTTCAGGGTGACCTACCGGGGGATCTTGCGATTTCGAGCATAGTTACAAGTCTGGAGGGGGGGGGGGGGTGGATGAGGCGATGCACATGCACAGCTTATGGCGAAGTTGCGCAGGCTTCAGGGTTCTTGTAGCGACATCTTGATACTCACAGAAGAAGATAGTGGCTGAATGGGACATGAAATGAGTGCCTTGTCGTGCTCGTGAGTTCTTGCAGGCAACACTTATCAACTTGTCCGGGTCACGCTTTGTGGATCCATGCTAAGGTTGCTAAAACTTTGGGCCAGGGTTCCCCCGTCCTCTGGCCTACATCAAACAAGCCTTGCTTTCCGAAACTCCCATTTCCCACAAAGCCACACCGCCTGCCTTTGCCGTTGATGTCCATAGCCGCGTTCAGCAAGCAGTTGTTGTCGCTGCCTGGCCCAGGCTCAAGCTTTCGAGAGGAGTTCTCCAGTTTTCCTCTTCTCGCTGTCGCCTCCGCAGCCTCCGCACCCCCAAGAAAGCTGCTTTTCTCAATCAGTTGCGACAGAGAGCCCTGAAGCCCAATCTAACTACTAAAGCGCAAAAGTGCGGTCAAAGAAGGGCCTTGACAATTAAAACGGGGTTTCTACCATAACTATAATGAGGAACCGCCCCCGCAACCCTATTCAAATTATTAAGGCCTCGACATTAACCCCGGCAAGCCTGAGGGTGGAGCCCCCAAAAGGGGAAACCCAAAGCCGCAAAAGGCCGCGAATCCAAGGCCCTGAAGCGGGAAATCCTGAACCAGAAATCCTCAAAACCAAACCCCAATCCCAAGTTAACCCGCACATAACATGGATTTCTGTACACAGCTCCTTCAAAACTAGCCTTAAGAAGTTTCAACAGTCATAAAAACTCACCTTACGAAGTATTGAATTAAACGATCCTTACCTTAAAGCCCTAAGCCCCAAACCCTTAAAGCCTAAACCCTATAAAAACCCTTATGGAACCCCGAAAGGAACCCTGAAAGTGCCCTCAAAGAAACCCCTAAAGCCTTTAAAGCTCTCTGACCCTAAACCGGAGCTTAGGACAAGGCCTGGGCCGCCACAGTGGCCCAGGAGCGGCCCATGTTTGGCCGGCTGGTTCATTGCCGGGATGCCTTTCACCTGAGGGTTGGGGTTTAGGGCTTAGGGGTTATGGGAGTTTCCGAAAATTAGGGGTACCTTTTTTGGGGGTCCTTACAATACGGAGCCTACTATTTGGGGTACTATTTTGGGGTCCCCTATTTTCGGAAACCTCCCTTATAGGGTCTAACGTTTATAGGGGTTACGGTTAGGGTTTAGGGGTTCGTCATTAGCCAGCAATGCGCCTGGATAAAGGCCTTATGGTCCCTTCATTCATACTTAAAGGATCATGGGACTTAGTGACTAGGGTCATAAAAAAGGTAGCTATACTTATAATTACTTATAACCCCAATTAGGGTACTTATAACCTTACTTACTAAGTCCCCTGATCCTCCAAGTAGTGGGTACATGGCTGTAATATGGGGTAGTTCGGGGGTGTTGGAGGGGCGATGGTTTAGTGCGTATGGTTTGGAACTAACGCTTATTTAGCGATGCCTTTCACCTGAATTTGTCGGGTTGATATTATCAACCCAAAAAATTCAGGTGAAAGGCATCGTTAAATAAGCAACGGCCGTACATGGGCCTCATTAAAGTTTCACGACAAACGTTCACGGATGGTTCTAAAACCCCAGACCTAAACCCCTAAACACGCTGGCATAGCTTGGGTTTCTAAAACCCTAAACCCTAAACCCCAAACCCTAAACCCCTAAACCCTAAACCCCTAAACCCTAAACCCTAAACCCCTAAACCCTAAACCCTAAACCCCTAAACCCTAAACCCCTAAACCCTAAACCCCTAAACCCCTAAACCCTAAACCCTAAACCCCTAAACCCTAAACCCTAAACCCCTAAACCCTAAACCCCTAAACCCTAAACCCCTAAACCCCTAAACCCTAAACCCTAAACCGACTCATTCTTTTTCTCTTCGGGCCTCTGAGTTTCTCGAGGCGTCGGCGTGAGGTTTGGGGTTTAGGGCTTGTGTTGAGGGTTTTTTTTTTAGGGTTTAGGGTTTAGGTTTAGGGTTTAGGGTTTAGGGTTTACGGTTTAGGGTTTAGGGTCTTATAGATTGGGTACTGCCCCCACTCAGTAACAGTTGGATAATATTCATAATATAAGATATATTAGGACCTTAATAGTAGCCGAATTACAGACTGTTACTGTATTGGGGCAGTACCCAACTTACAGAGTTTAAGGAGTTTCAGGGGTACATAAGGTCTTGGGCAGGTTTTTAGAGTTCGGGGTTCCGGCTTTAGGGCTTCGGGCTGCGGGGCTTTATGGGCGGGGCTTTATGGTGAAAGGGTTTAGGGTTTAGGGTTTAGGGGTTTAGGGCTTAGGGCTTAGGGTTTAGGGGTTTAGGGTTTAGGGTGTAGGGTTTAGGGGTTTAGGGTTTAGGGGTTAGGGTTTAGGGGTTTAGAGGTTTAGGGGTTCAAGGTTGCTTCTGAAGGTATTGCATGGTTTTTGCTTTAGAGCAGTTGAAAACCCCATTGAGTTTCAAAACTCCGTACGTATGGTAAACGGGGGGGGGCCGAATAACAGCTCGAAAAACATTAACCCTCACTGTACCTGTAGTGCACACCTGCATATTTGTGTAAATAATTGCAATAGTCACTAGTAATTAGATAAGTGACAGTAAGAATAACAGTAGAAAGAAACACAAAGACAGACAAAGAAACAGAGATAAGGGATCATGCTGTGGTTGAAGCTTGACAGTGAGGCCGCTCCGCACAGGCATGCTCAGAGAGGGCCCGTGTGCTAGGCACGGAAAGGCTAAGACAAAGCTTGTGCTAAACACACACACACACACACTCACACACACACACACTCACACACACACACACGGAGACGTTTACTTACTAAGCCACGCTTTTTGGTTTAGGGTCTAGGGCCAGGGGCCTTCTCTTCTTCAAGGGTCTTTTGCGGGCCCTGAAACCCACCCCCTCTAATTCAGAATAGGTTTTAAATAAAAGGCAGGGATGATGTCAGTAGGATTCTCCCCAATGTGTTTTTGTTGTTAGGGGGCGGGCGTGTAATAAAAGGGGGAAGCGATTAAAATTAAAGAATATACATCGTTTTAAGGTTCCTACTATAACCGTCTGGTGCTTAGTATGGAATGGGGGAATGGATCCCTATTGTAGTCCCTATATAATCCCCAATAATAGACTCCATAATCCATTCTCCCATTCCCTACTAAGAACCAGACCGCTACTGAGAACCCTAAACCCCTATAGTATAACCCTTGTATTAACCCTTATAGTAACCCTTAAAGGAACCCTTATAGTAACCCTTATAGTAACCCTTAAAGGAACCCTTAAAGAAACCCTTAAAGGAACCTTAAAAGGAACCCTTAAAGGAACCCGTAAAGGAACCCTTAAAGGAACCCTTAAAGGAACCCTTAATGGAACCCTTAAAAGAGCCCTTAAAGGAACCCGTAAAGGAACCCTTAAAAGGAACCCTTAAAGGAACCCGCTAAGAACCAGACAGATAACGTAAAGGGTGTTCCTTAATTCAGGAGTCCCACTCTGGGTGCTTGGAGGGGCACGGGCACCTTAAAGGGATCTATAGGGTTCCTTAAAGGGATCTATAGGGTTTTGGGTTTAGGGTCTACTTGGAGGATCAGGGGACCTAGTAAGTAGGTTATAAGTAGAGTTATAAGTACCCTAAATGGAGTTACCCCAATTATAACCCTACTTCTAAACGACTTACTAAGTCCCCTGGCTCTCCAAGTAGACAAGAAGCGCACCAAAACTGTCTGGTTCTTAGTAGGGAATGGGGGAATGGATTTCAGGAGGCCCAGTGCCTCAAGGATTCCAGGGTCAGGCTTCACTTTGAGATGCGAGGGAGAGGGAAGCAGCCCTAAAGCCTAGGACTGTCTAGTTCTTAGTAGGGAATGGGGAAATGGGTTACGGAGACCATTATTGGGGATTGTATTTCCCCCATTCCCTAGTAAGCACCAGACAGAAAACCCGACAGTACTTCTTCCAGCCTAACAAGACAATGAACACCACCCAAGCATAAAGTCCCCTACACCCTAAACCCCTAAACCATAACCCCCCAAACGCCTAAACCCGTAAACCCTAAACCGTACATCCTAAACCCCGAAACCCGTAAACCCTAAACCGTAAACTAAACCCTAAACCCCAAAGACCCTAAGAGGAAACATCGGTTCTAGCCGAGGCGCGCGCAGGCAGACGTACGGAACCGCCTCGTACGGAGACATGTCCGGGTCATGCACCAGGGGCGTCTTCAGCCAGCCAACAGCGACTTTTTGTCCTTCAGCTTCATATCCTGCCCATCGAATTTCCATCCCATGCCGTCAACCCCAAAACCCAAAGCCTTACACCGTGAGTCTGCAGCAAAAAAGAAGGAAGCACAGAAGAAGCGAGTAATGGTAACGGTTTCCGGTTGCAGGATGACAAGGGCAAGCCTATCTCGAATTACTAACCTCCCCTTTGAAGTCCTGTGTTCTCCAACCATGTATCCCAGACCAATATGTCGGGGTCTGGATCCGTGAAAGACCACTTTGCCGACACGGCGTTGTCCTGGAAAGCTGGCCCGGTAGTGTGCAGCCAGGGTCCCAGAGACTCCAATATCCCTTAATTAAGGAATATACCCTATATAAATCATATTAGGGATCCTACTATAAATTAAGGTCTATTCCTGAATTAAGGAATATACCCTATATAAATCATATTAGGGATCCTACTAAAAATGAAGGTCTATTCCCTAATTAAGGGAGATATTGGAGTCTCTGGTGGGGTCCCAGGGGATCAGGAGCTTAGAATAAAAAGAGAGACCGGGGTCAGGGGTTCGAGGAATCTCGGAGATCAGGTTTTGGGAAATAACGACAGCAACCCCAAGCACCAAACCCTAAATCCCTACTTGTCCAGTATCTTAGGGGACCTAAAGGTTAACCTTTGGGATCCTGTAGGGATTATAGTACCCCAAAAAGGTTAAAGGTTACCTACTCTACTACTAAGACCCTAAGGCTCCAAACAGGGTCTTGGGCCTTCTGGGGGAGGGTTTCGGCTCTTTGGGGGCTAGGGTTTGGGACCTCACTACAAGGGTCCAGGAGCCTTAGGGAAAGCCCTAAATCCGAACCCTAGACGCTAAACAGTTCGAGAGGTTTCCTGTCTCAGACTTGGTGTCCCGGAGCTTTCAGATCTACAGCTGGGACAAGATGCCAAGTCCCTTACCCACCCTTAACCCGAACTCTAAACCCTAACGCCTGAATCCTGAACACGATATACCCTAGCCCTAAACTCAAACCCCTAAATCTAAAACCAAATCCACATTTCGGACTGCCTTCGGGTTGCTTCGGAAGTTTACTCCAGGCGGGCACCGAAAAAGCCTCGATCATGTCATACAAGGGCCTTGCTAATTATTGGAATAATGATTCGCAAGTGTGATCCTCCTAGACGCCCCTAGACCCAACAGGGACAAATATTCACTATGCCATACTTTAACCTAAATATCCGCCCTAAATCCCAACCCCCAAACCCCATCCCTAAGACCATCTTGTGCTAACCCCTAAACTTTAAACCCGAACCGGGCCCTTTTTTCTCAGCTACTTGGAGGAGCAGGGGACTTAGTAAGTAAGGTTATAAGGACCCTAATTGGGGTTATAAGTACTTATAAGTATAGTTACCTTATTTATAACCCTAGTTACTAAGTCCCATGATCCTTTAAGTAAGCTCCTCTTTGGGAGCTTCGCCGTCTGGCTTCATCATCCTCTGGCCTGCAGTAGCCATAAAAAAAATGCCGCTTTTCGATTTTGAATACTACCACTCTTGTTGATATTAGTACCAGCTCTATTGTCACGTTTATTATTATAATTACGCGTTGTCATGAGTTTAACAACTATTGTCATTAGCATCACTATTGTCACTGTCGTTGTTAATCACCGTTATTCTTACCATTACCGTTGCGAATATGAGCATGATTATGATGATGAGTGTTGCTGTGGTGGTGGTGGTGGTGGTTGCGGCTATTGCTGTTGGTGCGCTCAGAATTAGTGCCATTGATATACTAGTATTATTAGAAGTATTCGTATTCGTTCTAAGCATTGGTACTACAGCAGTCTGTGTCATCATCCTTTTGTTGCTGCTACTCTTATTCTTGTTCTTCCCACGAAACATAACCTTGCAATCACCACCATTATTTCTCTTTCTATTACTGTTATTATCGCCAGTATTGTGGTCATGCTTATTCCAATTATCGTTATTCCGTTTGGTCTCAGAAGTAATCTCCTCTTCTGGCCTCTAAGCTGCCGCAGTGAGAGGTCCTCCCCGGGCTTCTGGTCGCAGAGGTCCTCCGGGAGACAAGGCATAGCCACACACATGAAAGCAGGTTAAAGGCAGAAAAAACAAGAACAAGGTTCCTTTCCAGGGTTCCTCGTGAGAGTTTCACCGGAGTTTGTAGGGTTGAACATCATAACAACACCAATGAGAGCAATTTAATGGCCTTAATGCCTCTACAGGGGTGTTGTGGGATTTTATAAGGCTGCTTACTGTGATAGCTACACCCTTTGCAATGATTAAAGCAGGATTCCTGTAAAAGGTGTCTTATAGAGGTGTTGTGGGATTTTTCCCGGTCTAATGTCATAGCAACACCAACAAAACAATATGAGGGCGGTGATGGTTAAAGCAGGGTTGCTTTGACGGGACATGTTCTTGCCAGCGACAGCTATGACGGTCATAACGAAACAAGAACACATACAGTAAAGGTCATGGTGCCTGTGAGTGTGTTTCGGGATACGGGTTCCTTAAGGGCTCTGTTCCTTCCCAGGACTCAGGTGCGTTACTTGCGGCTTGCGTTCAGGCCTGTGAAGCTCTTTTCACAGAGGTCTACTATGCCCCTAGTCGAGTTTCAAACTTTGAACCCTCCAGACTCATATGTGGTGAGTGGTGAAAGACTGCAGTAGGGATCTTAACAATCAGAATAGGGTTATGGGGTATGTTATACTAGAAATGTAACAAGGAACCCACAAAGTAGTACGGGTAATTGTTTAGGCCCCTGTATTACCAAGCTGAAAGAGGCACTTGAGGGATTGGTGCTCGGGGACGGCAGGGCTCCAGGCACAGAGTTGGGGAGGCTAAGTGCCCGGGGGAACTTGGTTACTTAAGTTCCTTAAGGGGTTCCTTTATGGGTTCTATAAGGGAGGGGGGGGGTCAGGCTTGCTTAACGGATCAGGGGACTTGGTAGCTAGCGCTAGCAACTAAGGTAGCGATGGGGATTGTTTTTTTATCGCCGCCGAAACGGATTTTTCACATTATTTACTAGGTCCCGTGGTCCTCCATGAAAGGAACCCTTAACAAGGAAGCATCACAAGGAAGCCTTTGGCACAATAAAAAGGAACCCTAACCCTCGAGTTGACAACTTCCCCACACTTGAGGATTGCGGCTGTTCGGCACCATCTTGCCCCAGACCTCTCCTAAACCACGTATGGTTTACTGGGCTTTTAAGTAACCAGGGAGAAAAAAGTATAAACTTTTATTTCACAATGGTTCCTTTAAGAAAGAAAGTATTAAAGTATGGTACTCCAAAGCCCAGTTTAGGGTTTAGGGCTTAAGCCCCAACCTGCAAGCTCCTAAACCCTGAACCCCAAAATCCTAAACCTTAAAACCCCACGAAGGGCCTGTGCTATCGTGCGACCTGACATCCGCTTGAAGCAAAGAAGCTAATTCCTACAATTCAGGAAGGGTCTGAAGCAAACTGGTAGTATTGTCTGGGGGTTTAGGGCTCTTAGCACCCATAGGGTTTAGAACTTACCCTTCATCGATTTCGAGGCTTTTGAGCCTCCGTGATAATCCCCATACCCCGCATCGAAAACTCTCCTTACTGAGTCACGACTCTAACCCACGACCCCAAACCCATGAATCGGAAACCTTACACCCGAAACCCACCGACCAGAAACCCCTGGACCCTAAAATAGGCCCTAAATCCTGCAGACACTAAGCAAAAATCCGGAAACCCTAAACCTCGAGGTTCTTGGGTGGGGGGACTTCAGGTCCTCAGGCAGTGCATCGTCGACGACGGTGGCGAGCCCCACCTAAGTGGCGCTGGATCAAAACCCTCAGAAAGTTCAGGAGGGGAACTGGGCTGTTAAGTAACCAGGGAGAAAAAAGTATAAACTTGTATTTCAGAAGGGTCCTTTAAGAAAAATAGTATTCAAGTATGGTACTCCAAAGCCCAGGGAAAGGGGTGGGGTATCCAGCACTCCTGTTACTCCTTTCTCATTGGTTTCGACGAAGTCGAAACCTGTCGACTGAAGAAGTAAGCAGCACGAGAACCAAAGTGCGAACCAACATCAGCGAGGAATGATGGCCTGCATCTGCTGAATCTCTAGCCAGGGAAGCAGGCAGCTCGAATACATCCGAGTCGCAAGCAAGAAGGAGATCGCAGGCAGAATTCGCGCCATCTCCGAGCCAAGGGAAGGGCTCTTGGTCGTCTTCCGTATGTCTTGAGCCGGCGGACTTCGCATGTAGAGATTCACGTTGGATTGCTCTAGAATTCTCGCAGCCACACACGAGTCTTCCTAATGTAGGAACCTGATTAAGAAACCTTGATATGAACCCTACTATTTTGGTGTGTCTAGGCCCAGGGTTCCTTAATCAGCTTCATACAGTAACGTGTCCTCAGGCACCGAAGTGACCAGCGCCGTTCGAAGCCCCTGGTTCCCATACCCGGGGCACTTGCGAAGAGACTTTGCCCAACTGTAGCCTTTTCAGCTCCCTGCTGGCCAAAGCCGCAAAGCCCCCAGGTTCCGCAAAACTCGACAATCAGTTGAACAACGCCGTTAACCCTGAACCCGAAACCCTAAACCCCCAAACACTGGCACTCAAAGCCGTTTGACCTCCGTTTATTCTTATTACAAACAGTGATATTAATAACAAAAATGTTATAATAATGAGGATACAAATATTCATGATACTAACAATAAGAATCACACCTTTCGGGACCTCGGAAGTCTCATGCATTTCTCGAAACTGATCGCCAAGTCACGGAGTACTTGTCGTAGTTGGCGCTCAAGATACCTTAGGGGCTTTGGGCTTAGCGCTCATTTGGCAAGAGCTACCCAAGTTTGGTTCAGACGTCGGTTTGGCATATACTTCACACTCTGGAGTTTTTTTAATCGAATCGTAGCTGCAGAAATCCCGACAAGGCAAAAGCCCTGAAAACCTTGAGCCGTAAACCCTTGCACCCCTGAACCCTGAGATCTGTTTAACCCTAGACCCCTAAACGATATAAGTATGTAGGCTACCTAGAGGATCATTGCAATTGGTAACTAGTAGCTGTAGTAATTGGAGCCGGTTATAGTCAATTACAGCTACTTCTAACTTCTACGCCCCCCCCCAACTAACATTCCTTCAACCTTGACAAAGCTCCAAGTACCCTGAGCTGGATCCAAACCCTTAAACCCTTAAACCCTAAACCTAAAACCCTAAACCCTAAACCCTAAATTCCAAAGTCTTAAACCCTAAACCCTTGAAGGGACCCTTGGGGACGGTGGGAGGGATTTCGGGACCGTTGAAGAACTCAAACCTCCTCACACCAGGTTTCCATGCAACGGGGGTTGAGGGTTGAGGGAGGGTTTAGGGTTTAGGGTTTAGGGTGAGGACACAGGTTACTAATCTGGGCGTAGAATGCAACTCAAAACCTGAACCCCTAATCCCTGATGTATCTTAACGCAAGGCTTGCCGTAAGGGAGAGTGTCACAACATCAAGCATAATCATATTCAAGGTCAGTGACAATGCCATCATCAAAACCGTTGCCCTCTTTCTGATTTTTTCCTACAGCTCTGGCTGCACTCCAAGCTAAGCAACGGTTCAGTAATCATTGTGCAGTACTTCGTCATTGAACTCAAGGGTAGAACCGCTGTAATTACTGCTTCAACACGAGATCCTGTACGGGCCTTCTGATTCCCGAAGTTTCTCACCCAGGCTTTTGGAGTGAAACACAAGAAGAAGTGCCTGTGGCTTTGTTGGCTGTTGGGCGCATTCCGCTTTGCGCCTCTATACGCGTTTTGCCCACCTTCCCTCTCTTCTTCCCTAGCCGGGCCTTATGTAGGGGCCTTAAAAATTAGAACCGGGTTTTGCGATATATTATACTAGACTTATAATAAGGAACCCCCCAAAATAGTATAGGCAATTTTTTAGGCCCCTATAGTGTAAGAACTTCATACTTTCCCAAGACAGATCGAATCTGTAAGGCCAAGAAGCAAGCACTGGGAGGCTTTCCCAAATCAATTCATGCCTACATCTGAAAATACGTCGCGGAATGTTGAGCCGTACCTTTCCGTAAACCCTGGACCCTGAAACCTAAGTCCTAAACTAAACTTCAACCGTAACTCAAGAAGCCAGTGCCTAACCATAAGCAAAGTTGCCGATGAAGAGGTTCATCTGCACGATGGTTATGCCTCATGATCACGCCGACCAACCCCCTAAAAGCCAAGCTCCCTTATATAAGGGTTCAGGAATATATAATCGTGTAATCATAATATGGAGTGCTAAGGAGTAATATTGATGCTTCTTTAGGCTTCTCGCAAGAATAAAAACAAGACTCAACCCAAAGCCCCAAAGCCCTAAAGCGGAAGAGCTACTCGAAGCTGCATACTATACCCTGAACACCAAAGCCTGAACTCTAACCGAAACCCCAAACCCTAAACCCTAAACTTGGCCCTAAACTCTAAACCCTGAGCCGGGGAAACCTGCTCCCAAACCCTGCGCCCGAAACCTACATCTTCAACTCTACACTCCTAAGCCCCAAACACTAGGGTTTAGGGTTTACGGGGCTAGGTGTCTTTTTTGTTGAGGGCCTTTTGACGTCTGCACGGTTTAGGGTTTAGGCTTTAGGATCTGCAACGGATGATTTCGGCAGTTTGGGAATGTTTGCGCTTCGGGCATGGCTTGGGATGGTTGGGCTCAGGCCTTTTGAAGTTGTAGAGAAGCATTGGGGTTTAGGGCTTAGGGGTTAGGGTTTAGGGTTCAGAGGTTTAGGTTTTAAGGTTTTCGAGTTACTGTAATGATTAGCCACAGACTCATAACCTCCCCGAGAGACCAGTACCCCTCGATCACTAACCTTCCTCTTCCCGATAAAATATTTCGCGCAAAAGCTCCCACCAATAATCGTAGTGACAACCCCTAAACCCTAAACGCCTACAGTAAGCCCCATGAAGTTGGAAACCGGATGAAGGCCAAATAGTGCTGGGATTCCCTATTACAGTACTCTTAAGGATTGAGGCTATGGGGTTTCCAACTTTTGGGCTTCTACTGTAAAGCGCTGAACCCCTAAACCCTAAACCCCTGAACCCTAAACCCTAAACCCTAAACGCCTAAAACGCCCAAAGCCCTACACCGACTGACATCCAGGAGGCCAAATGCCACGATGTAGAAGAACAGATGGACGAAGGGATGGTCCTGCTTCGTGATTTTCGGGGGTTTCGGGCGTTAGGGCTTCAGGGGTTTAGGGTTTAGGGGTTTAGGGGTTTAGGGGTTTAGGGTTTAGGGGTTTAGGGTTTCAGGGTTAGGGGCTTCAGGGTTTGGAACTTAGGGGCTTTAGGGTTTAGGGCTTAGGGGCTTTAGGGTTTAGGGCTTTAGGGCTTCAGGGCTTTAGGGGCTTTAGCGCTTTACGGGTTGGAGGACATGGGGTTTGGAGAAGCGACAACTGCATTGATCATTGAGCCTCGGTTTGGCCAGGGTTGAGGCATTGATTTACGGGTTTAGGCAACAGTGAAGTTCAGAGTCGCAGATGAAATCTGCGGTGCTTTAAACACGGCTCGAGGGCCCTCGAGCTTCATGCAGATTCTCGTGCCAGCACCTAAGCCCTAAACCCTATGTCAACGCAAGGACTCCCAGCCGGGACCTGGTGCACGTGCAGTGTTGATGCCGTCGCAGTGGAAGTGCGCTACTTGGAATTCCATGAGCCTGCGACTGCCCACGACATGCAACGAGCACTCTGGGCTCTGGGAGAGACATGCAAGTCCTCATGGGTTCTCGTCAAAGGCTGTTGAGGCCCTTTTTTCCGCCGGCGTGCGCGTTTTGCAAAGCTTTTGTTTCTTGAGATGATCTGCTTACATATGCGCAGACTAGGCCACAACCCACTCCAACACGAACCAAGAAAAGCTTGCGCATGCAACCCCAGCTTGCCAAACGTTTCAAGCTACCTTTCAGTTGAAAACACCCCTCTGCACCTTTTTACCGAAATCTACTCAGGAGAACTACAAGGCCTACAAGAACTGAATACCCGAACATGTAACAGGAACAGCCTAAACCTATTTAGTCTAATTGTGGTGTAAGGGGGTACTTATGGAGTTTCTTGAGAGATCTATAGCGTTTCATGGGGGCTTTATGGAAGTTCACAGTCTTCCAGGGGCTCTAAACCCTCAACCCTAAACCTGAACTGTGACTTGAACCTTAAACCCTAAACCCGCATAAACCCCTATAAACCCTGAACCCTAAACCCCTATAAACCCTGAACCCTGAACCCCTATAGACCCTGAGCCCTAAACCCTAAACCCCTATAAACCCTGAACCCTTAACCCCTACAAACCCTAAAGCCTAAACCCTAAAACCCTATAAACCCTGAACCCTAAACCCTACAAACCCTAAAGCCCAGACTCTTATAAACCCTAAGCCCGTATAAACCTTGAACCCTAAACTTACCTAAACACTAAACCCTAAAGCCTGAAGCCTAAACCCTTATAAACCCTAAATTTCCTTTATAAACCCTAAATTACCCCTAAAAACCCTAAATTACCCTTATAAACCCTAAATTTGCCCTAAATTACCCTTATAAACCCTAAATTACCCTAAAAAAATAAATTACCCTTATAAACCCTAAATTACCCTTATAAACCCCTGAATAAGGGCGTCCTCCCCCGGCTGTGGATCCTCGGGCTCCAGCACCCCGGCGGTCTCGCCTGGCTGCTGAGGCTACTGTAGGGGCGAAAATAATTACCTATACTATTTTGGACCAGGCACTTCCCCCTAAACCCTAAACCGTCCTCCTTTTGGGACCAAAAGGCCGCTCCCTGGTTTCACCTGAATTTGTCTTGCATTGGACGCGCCGCTCGACGGCTCTGAAGTCCGCAGAAGAAGATTTACTATTTTGGGGGTTCCCTATTATCATTATAGTGAAATATACCCCCCCAAACCCTATTGATAGTCAGGGATGCTATCACCTCAAGCCCTTAAATGCCCTAAAGCCCCAAACCTGAAACCCTAAAACCAGTGGCCCTGAAGCCCTAAAGCACAAAAGCCAGACGGACTTGGAAGCGTACTTTGAGGTGTTTAAAGTAACGTTCGTAGCAGAAGCTAGTGAAGCAATTGCCTCACGGCCGGAGGCCCCTACATTAGGGTAGCTAACCCCTGAACCCTTACAGATTCCTTTTTAGGGTTTAGGGCTTTAGCAACCCCTCAAGGAACCCTTAGAGGAAATCTGAAGGCCTGCAGATCCCTTAGCAACCCCTTAGAAATCTGAAGGCCTGCACCCCGAAGCCCCTGAACCCTAAGTCTCCGATCATGATCAAGATGCTGTCCGGCTAACATGCCAGAGGAGACCGGGAACGAAGATGGGATCCTTTGCTGCTCTTCGAACTCTCCATGACAACCAGGCCCTAGACTATGAATGGGGACCGTACTCGTTATTAGAATAGGGTGCTTCAGGTGTTCTGTGTTCTATAGGAGTGTTTACATCGTGGGATAATTGGAACAGGGTCCTAAGGCATACCATACAAGATTATACTTTGGCTATGTGTGTATATATATATATATATGTGTGTGTGTGTAGGGGTTATATCGGCGTAGTGTTACTGGACCCAACAGCTCTAGCGAAGCAGCACGCGGGTTGCAATAGCTGTAAGGGTGTACTGCATACCATGGCAAGCTTTACATTCTCTTCTGGCATTGTTCTCGTAAGTCGCCGTACCCCACTAAACATCTTTGGAAACATTCCACCAGGAATCCCAAAACTATGCAAGAGAGTTGTAGAACCAAGAATAGTCGTCCCACCCGGGATGGACACTGTTGCTGAGATTGAAGAACAACCCTTAAGCCTTAAACCCGAAAGGAATCAAAGCCTCGCGCTCATCCCCAAGGCGCCCACGTCATACTAGGTGTCGATTTCAACAGTCCCCGAAGTCTTTACACTTAGGGCTCTATATACCACGCCGATACCTAGACCTAGTATATCCCTACACCCTAAATCTTAAATCCTACGTATATCCTCTGAGAGTCAACAAATTCCAGCTCGTACAGATCGAAGTCGCCGAGGAAACCCAAGCGGAAAGTCTTCCTGGAGAGAACTGCCACCGAGGCGTCGGGGATGCAAAGCCACAGGAGAGTTTCCGAAAATAGAGGACCTAATACAGTGCCCTAAATAGTACATGAGGACTCCAAAATAAGGTGCCCCTGATTTTAGGAAACTCCCTTATTATGAAGTCACAGAACATCTGTTGACGTCAAACCTGCAAAAGGCCTCCACATTGCACGAAACTCAAGCTGCAGCAAGAGAAGGAAGCCCTAAGCCCCTAAACCCTGAACCCTGAACCCTGAACCCTAACCCCTAAACCTAAAACCCCGAAACCCGGAACCTAAACCCCTGAACCCCCGGACCCTAAACACCTGAAGCCCTATCTTAAACCCCTGAACCCCTTAAACCCCTGACTCCTAAACCTTAAACCCCGAAACCCGGAACCCCAAACCCCTGAAACCCTAAGCCCCTAAGGCCCTTAAATTAAACCCTAAACCCCTAAATCCCTGAACCCTAAACCCCTGAAACCCTTAAACTGCCCCCAGGACTTCCAGTGGAGCGAGACTCGAGGAACCTTTCGATGTAAAGCAACATGACGTCACGTGTAAAGACTGGGCTCTTGTTGCTAAGGGTTTCTGAACTTAAGTTACCATAATTTGGAGTTCCTTTCAGGGATCTCTAAGGGTTCCTTTAAGGGTTCTATGAGGGTTTAGGGGTTAAGGGATTTAACTTGAGTAGCCATAAGCATAAGGAAAGCATATTATTTAGTGTAGATCCCGGTTATGGTAACTTAATTTAAATTCCTTAACAAGACACCAGCAGACAGATCATCCCCGTTCTTGTCCGATTGCCCTACGCCCTGAAGCCTCAACCCCTAAACTTCTACACTCAAAACCCTCAACCACCAAACCCAACCCCCACTTTATTCTTACCAGGTCGTCCTTCGAGGGTGGCTCTACTTCATAAACCCCCAAAGCCGTTGCCTCAAAACCTTCAGCCAAACGCCAAAGACTCTGAATGCCGCACGGCCCCTCTGCTCCCTCCCAACAATATAGGGGCCTTAATAATTACCTATACTGTTCTGGGGGTTTCTTAGTATAGTTATAGCATACCAGACCCCAAAGCCCTATTCTGATTATTAAAGCCCCTATACTAAACCCCATAATACCCCTTTTTGCAATCCTTATAGACCCCTTGAAACGAACCCTATTAGGCCCCTATTCTGATTATTAAGGCCCCTATATCCATTTCAAAGGCGAGGATCTCGAGTGCCCGGTAGAGGCCCGGTGGCATGTTCGGAATACTCAGGACGAAGTAACCTTGGGTCTTCGAGCTTTAACGGTGGAGCCTGGCGAAACCCTGACTGGGGTTCTTTTGAGTTTAGAGTTTAGGCTTTAGGGATTAAGACTATGACTCGTGCGTTTTTGTGCGGGGATTCTTTAGACAAGGCTCTTCCAAATCAGGGTCCGACGTCACACAAGGATTCCTTTCTCTTGTTACTCTGATTGTTCAGTTGAAAAGGGGCCCGCACTCCCCAAAGAAAAAAAGAAAGGACGATAGGACCGGGGAACTCGAGCAACCAAACGTTGCTGGCAGCCTTGGGTCTGATTTCTGAGGCTCTGAGGTCATACAAGAGGCCGACTCATTTGTAACAGTATTCCTGATGTTTCCTCAATTATAAAATCGAGGAAACATCAGGTATACTGAATCGAATGAGTCGGCAATATACCGTATTTCTGGCAATAGATCCCGCCAACCTCATCGTCCCAAATTAGAGGCTCTCCCGGGCTTTCCGGCGGCATCCTCCAGTAAGGGAGCTCGTGTTGCGAGATTGGACGTGCTCAATTGGTTTAACGGCTCCATATTTTGAGGGGCTTTATGAATTGAAATTTCAGGGTTTTGGGTTTAGGATCTTCCGTGGAATATCATCGCTGCACCAGGCGAGGGGCTGTGCACTGCGGCGGCAAAGGTGAACGACACCTCTGGCGGGGATGTTTGGCCGAGACAACCGACACCATGAGTAGTATGCTGCTGCTACTACTCCTCCTTCCCCTAACCGTACGGCTATTGATAGTAACAAACGCAGCAAGCAGCACACGAATGGAAAATCTGCTCTTCTCTGCCCTATACAAGCACCATACGTTTAAGTAGGCGAAGGCTTTGCACCTAGTAGTGCAAAAGCTTGGATGCAGAGACTGGGGTCCTACTGTTGATGGACAAAATCCTGCATGACCTTAAGGACCCTAAACTATGGGAATTACGCTATGTTCCTTATTATGGGTAATGCAGGATTTTGACCATCAGCCGTAGGTGGAGGTTTTCTGGGGGTCTTGGGGTTCAGGGGTTTCAGGGCTGAGGCCCGACATGGTCGGGGGAGAAGGTGTTTTGAGCTCAAGGAGACACAAGCTCACATTACTTAGTTGCTGAGTTCATAAGCCCCCAAAAGTGTACACTTTTAGTTTTATAGTGGGTAATATTATCCCCAAAAGTGTAAAGTGTATCCACTCAGCTACTAAGATTATGTCATGTAAGCAAGATGCTATGAAAGTGGGCAGCTGAACAGAGCCATGCATATACGAACCTCCAAGGCAACGGATAGTAAGACGGCATCGAGAGCGCATGGAACCCGAAGAAGCCTTGCTTCAATTCGACAGCCCTTCTTCAATAACAAAGCCCTCGCCAACATAAGCTCCAACTGTTCGGTGTACGTACTGTGAACCCTCAACCCTAAACCTTGAACCTCTAAACATTAAAAGCATATACGGGAGTTTCCGAAAATAGGGGACCCTAATATAGTACCCTAAATAGTAGGATCCTTATTATAAGGACCCCCAAATAAGGTACCCCTAATTAACGGAAACTCTGAACCCCATCCCCTTTATAGTACCCATACAGATCCCTTTAAGGAACCCTCAAAGGATCCCTTTAAAGGTACCCCTAATTTTCGGAAACTCCCATATCGAGCCCAAGCTCTCGACCCCTAGACCCTAAACCCCAAACCCTAAACCCCAAACCCCTTAATACCAGCCACAGCAGTCCTAAGTTCTTCCATTGGACAAGTGGGAGTAGCGGCTCCTTCTGATTCTGTGCGCCCGGACGAAATCGAGTTGGGAGTTTCCGAAAATTGGGGGTACCCTCTTTGGGGGTCCTTATAATAAGGATCCTACTATTTAGGGTACTATATTACTTAGTTGCTGAGTTCATAAGCCCCCCAAAGTGTACACTTTCAGTTTTATAGTGGGTAATATCATCCCAAAAAGTGTAAAGTGTATCCACTCAGCTACTAAGATTAGGGTCCCCGATTTTCGGAAACTCCCAGTCTAGGGTTCAAGGTTTACCAGAGACGCACAGACACACAGAGAGACAGAGACAGGAACGTCTCTTACTAGTGAAGCTCTCCAACACCTCTGTGCAACTAAGATAGGGGCCTTATTTTGGGGGTTCCTTCTTAAAATTATAGTATAGTATCCCCCCTAACCCTATTCTAATTATTAAGGCCCCTAGTTTATGCCAGTGCCAGGCTGCCACGATCAGGAACGTGCCGGTGTCCCTCATCGCCCAAAGTATGGGTAGCAGTTTCTCCTGTGCTTAGGGACTGAATATCGTAGCCAAAAAATAGGATAACTTTTTCAAATTATGGCAGGATTATACAAACCCCAAAAAAGCTGAAGGTTACCTACTCAGCTACTACGTGTAGAAGAAGAGGCAAAGCTTGGGGGTTGCAGCTTCAGTGAGTGCTCCGAAGGAGACGCGACGCCAAGGCACCTATAAACCCTAAATCCTAAACCTTAAACCCTAAGCCAATCATTTGGGGAAAAAGAACCCTACACCGAACCCCTGGGGAAGTTCTGGGTCTGAATCGCAAAACCCCCGGAAACCCGTCAGCACCCTAAACCCTACAACCCTAAATCCTAAACCCTAAACCCCTAAACCAGCTGTAGGAGCACCAAAATGTCGTAAGCTTTGCATCTTTTCATTCCAAAACGGAGCTCGCTCAAAACACACTCCTCCAAAAATAACCGAGGCTCTCACCCGAATCTTCAAAGCCTGCGCCCCTAGACCCAGATCCCAAAACCAACCTGCCCTGAACACCAAACCCCGGGTAAAGCCTACTTCTGACCCCAAAATCTTTCAGCACCCATGACATCCTATAGTTGTTGAAACCGTTTAGCATGATTGCCAAAAAGCCCCAAACCTGAAACCCAAAACCATCCCAAACACCGTGTCAGCAGTTGGCCAAGTCTCGCTGAATCCCCAAGCGGCGACTCCTCTCAGCCTTCAAAGCTTGGCATGGTACAGCAGGGTGAGGTGTTTTATACAAACTCTATTCTACTACTTAAAGGATCATGGGACTTAGTAACTAGGGTTATAGCTAAGGTAACTATACTTATAATTACTTATAACCCCAGTTAGGAGACTTATAACCTTACTTACTAAGTCCCCTGATCCTCCAAGTAGCATCGTTCCTTATTGTGCTTTTTGCTGTTTCACTACATTTTCTTTAGCTAGACCCTTCCGAGAGTCACAGAACGGGGGCCTAGGCAGGGGTGCAATTTGCAGGCACTAAAACAACCGCCATCTAGTAAGTAGGTAGACCAGGGATTGGGGCTGTCTGAGACCACAGTTCTCTCGGGGTCGTAAAAAGCCACCAGCAACAGAACTTACCCAGAAAGCCCAATACCCCTTAATTAAGGAATATACCTTAAATCATTAGCGGCTTCATATTATGATTTAAGCTGTATTCCTTAATTAAGGGGTATTGGGCTCTCTGGCTAAACCCCAAAATCCGAAACCCTAAAACCCCAAACTCCTGCTAAGGCTCGGCCCCGGTGGCTCTGATCTTTCGGGGACAAAGGGAAGAGGCAGTCAGGTGGGGCTTTTCAGGGATCTAAAGTTACGGGTTCTGTTAGGGTTTAGGGTTAGGGGTGGATCTATAATTCGCAGGCTTTGTAGGGTTTAGGGCTTCAGTTTATGAAGAACCCGTAAGGACACAACTGAAATTCAGACCTTATGGCTCAAGATTGGGCTCCTCAAGCCCCTAAGCTTTCGTTGCTGGGGGCTAAGCAGGGCTCAGGCGTCGGAGGCTTAGGAGATGCTGCATTTCGGGCTTCGGGCAAGGTTGCAAGTGCTCGTTGGGTATGAGCTCGTCGGCAAAGGTTTATAAAGGCTTCAAGGGATTCTTATCTAGAGGGCTGAGCGTATCCGTAAACCCTGAACCCTATAGTAGAAGCCCAAAAGTTGGAAACCCCGTAGCCTCAATCCTTGTAAGAGTAATGTATAGGGAATCCCAGCACTATTTGGCCTTAATCCGGTTTCCAACTTTGTGGGGTTTACTATATTGCTTGGAGGGTCAGGGGACTTAGTAAGGGTTCCTAAAGGGCTCCTTAAAGGGATCTATAGGGTTTAGGGTTTAGGGTCGGGGCCTCCATGGTTCAGGGCTTCATCGCGTTTCTCTTTTGGGTTTTCGCCCTGCGCACTGCTGCAAGTCCCTAAACCCTAAACCCTAAACCCCTAAACCGTCCCAGTCCGTCCTTAGGCCTCAGGCTTGAGAATCAAATCTTGTTCCAAATCTGAGCCAGTTTAATGTAGGAACCTGATTAGGGCCCCAAAATAGCAGGATTCATATAAGGAACCCTAATAAAGGCCCAAGGTTTCTTAATCAGGTTCCTGCATTACTATAGTACCCTTATAGATACCTTATATAGATCTCTTATAGTAACCCTTATGGACCCCTTTAAAGGAACCTCCCCAAAAAGGCCCAAGATTTCTTAATCAGGTTCCTACATTATGCGAGCTTGGAATTCTCAGCCCGAGACTCAAGCGTTGCTTTTGGTGGTAATTTCGGGCTCGAGCTGGGAATTCGGGATTCCAGGCTTTGGTAATATAGGGGCCTTAATATGTATAATAAGGTTTTGGGGCCCATGATACAATAAATATAAGAAGGACCCCCCCCCAAAAAAATAGTATAGGTAATTATTTAGGCCCCCATAGTATTTCGGAAGGCGAGTGGCCAGTACAGCGCAGACAGCCAGACCAATGTAAAGTAGAAGGCGATGAGCGATCCTGGCACTTTGCCGGCTTACCTACAGTCTCCACTGTAGTTCCTATTTTTCGTGAACCAAAATCTATACTATGGGATTCTAAATTCTAAAAACTGGTTAACCAAAAAAAGGAACTACAATGGAGACTATAGGTAGGGTTCGCAGGGTTTCGGGAAATAGTGCAGGACAACCCTAACCTCGCTCAAAACCCCAGAGCACATCGAATCACGAGTCTGATGATGCTCAGTAACTATTGCGATGATGTTTCGACAGTGCCTCGATTCTCGAGATAATGCTGTTGATGGCGATGTGCCCATGAGGGGTGAAGATGATGAACGCTAACTGCTAAGGATGGTACATGGGAAACTATATGGACCACTTTGAGGGGAATGGTTTCAGCAACCATGAGGTGGCGGTACAGATTGATTACACTGCCTAGGGCTAGCAAGGGTGATCTCAATGTCGAGACCAGACCATCCACCGTAAGAACGATCCTTGACACGACAAGACCGGAATCGAGAAGTGATCGAGAAGTGTTAACTTGAGATATGGGCAATACCGAATAAGTGCTGATGAGGCAGCTGACATGGTCCAGAATGATGCCCGATGGGCCTGAAATTGAACATGCAAGAAGGTGTCCGTGCCACATTGGTTGTGAACGGTCAGGGCGAACTGCATGGTGGGTTTGGGTCGTGGTATAATTATTCTGAATTCTGCCGCCATTGGTTTACAGCCATCTCGGTAGTCGAAGCAGATCCCGGAAGATGAACTCAAGGATGCTTAGGCCGAGGGTCGTCGCATCGGCCATGCATTGAAGGGCCCATCGAAGGGCCACAAGTAGTACCTCAGCTTCGCCGGAAATATCCCAGAGAGTGCGCGTTACACCTCAACAGACAGACCGGGTACCACCCCCGGACAGTCCGAGCCGAACTGCAGGGATAAGGCAAACTCTGGGTCGGCTCCTTCGATAGTGAATTAATTCAGCACAATGCAACGTAACATAACACGGATTGATACCCGTATTATCCTGGTAGCTCAAAACGAACGAAGGTTTAGGGGTTCGGGGGTTGGGTTTTGGGGGTTTTGAATCCAGCAGATTACTTGGAGGATCAGGGGACTTGTAAGTAAGGTTATAAGCACCCTAATTGGGGATATAAGTAAGAATAAGTATAGTTATCTTATTTATAACCCTAGTCACTAAGTCCCATGATCCTTTAAGTACTGCTTGGGTTCCGAGGCGCAAGGCCCCGCCGCTGACCAAGAGATAAAACCAGTCCAGGACGGTGTGAAACGAGCATCCATTCCTCGGATGTGAATTCCACATGACTCCCGTTATGCGTAATATACGGGTCGTAGGAATTCGAATGTGTTGGGGGTATGTTTATGATGATTTTGAATAGTCATATTAATAGGGAACCCTTGGCCAATTCTTCCGACACCAACAGTACATTGACCACTTCGAAACTCCAGTTTCCAGTGCCCCTTCGGCGTCCTATGAAGGTCCGGGGGCACCGTCGACCGTGGCAACTGCTACATCTTACAACTCGGGGGACTGAGCAGTAAGACTCGGGCTTAGTGCCTAGTGTCTTAGATAACCGTAAACCCTAAACCCTAAACCCTAAAACCCTAAAACCCTAAACCCTAAACCCTAAAACCCTAAACCCTAAAACCCTAAACCCTAAACCTGTCTTCAAGCTCATCCAGTATACCAGGCCCAGCCGCGTTTGAGGCAATCCGTAAGTTACTAGGCATCGGGCTCCTTTGGATCGTCTCTTGGGCCTTAAACTCCTTAACCTGGAAACCCCCCCCCCCCCCCATTAACACCAAAAGATCGGAGCCAACTGCCAAACCCTATACCCTAGACCCTTTTCCTCGGGTTTAGGGCTTGGGGTTTGCCCGCAACCCTACCACCAGAACCCACTCCCAAACCATTCAAGGCTCTTCTTAAAGAAGAGGAAGAAAGACGAACACAGCGAGTGAGGAGTGCAGCTCCTGCGGCGTCCCAAGGCTGTTACGGTTTGAGTTTCGGATTCCCGGGCTTGAGGCGTGTGGTTTGGAATTTATGATCTCATTTTTGGTTTTGGGTTTGGAGTTCAGGGTTTACGGTTGAGGTTCTGGGTTCAGGCTTTTTGTTAAGGCTAAGGTTTAAGGTGTAAGGCTTTGTGGTTTATAGTACGCGGTTTAGGACGTCCGGCTTTTGGTCTGAGGTTCATCAGCATAGCACCAGAGGGTTTCGGGCATGTGGAGTCGAAGATTTAGGGGCTGTCTGTAGGGTGGTGCATCGAAGCCTTAAATTTGGTTCATGTAGAACACTCATTACTAAATACCCCCCCTTTGCCTTAATATCTCCCCCTTTGCCCTAATATGAGGATCCCTCAAGAACGTCAGGGGGTCTACTTTGTGTCATCACTGGAATGTCTGTCTGCAAGCTTCCATGTAGGTCAGTTTAGGTTGAGGCTTTAGGGCGTCAGGGTTTCAAGTTTTCAAGTTTTATTTAGTTCTCTTTGTGCCACAAGCATTCGAGTTCATGGTTCGGGGCTTGGATCTCTATTGTACGAGAGCCTTGCCACTTACAGTAACGCTTCGGAGTGTATTATAAAACTATCCCAACCGGATTCCGGTTTAGGGTTTAGGGTTAGGGTTTAGTTCCCAAGGAATGCTACTACCAGTAGGAATCATTCAGGCTTCTACACTCGGTGTCATGGTGAGCATCACCTCCAGCAGCGCATTCGGCGCCTCAGGGAGGATTCTGCGTCCGGCTTTGCAGGGACCTGTTGCCAGCGTGGAGGCACTTGGAGGATCATGGGACTTAGTAAGTAAGGTTATAAGTCCCCTAATTGGGGTTATAAGTAATTATAAGTATAGTTACCTTAGTTATAACCCTAGTTACTAAGTCCCATGATCCTTTAAGCAGCGATGGGGATGGGGATCTTGGCAAATGTCCTGGTCGTGAAAAGACGGTTACCACTCTACTGATGCCCGCCAGCATCATCACAATCATGACTATCTTCAGGAGCATCACGAAGAAGAAGGGGGAGCCATAAATCCTAAACTCCAAACAGTCAAATCCGGGCTGAGTGCTTGGCAGGCCTGCTTGTGCCCTTCGTGTAGCCAGACAAAGAGCAATGCTTCAAATCAGTGGACCTCTAATCCGGGGGCCTTCGTCAGGGGCATAGTACTCTTTTGATGTTAGAACTGCAAGCATCGGGATTACCATTGCTAATATCATCATTGCTATCATTATTGTTTTCTTGCTACTAAGGTTAGTAATCGTCATCACCGAAGTGCCGACAAGGACTGCACATGTTCATCTCAGGCGAACACGGTACTACTGGCCGTAGTTACGAACAGCGGGGCGTTCGTGCAATTTGCCCATATCTCCAACTACGATAGTAGCATGAAAAACGCACAATAGCAAGCAACAGGCGTAAGGCAATTATGGGACAAGGGTGCTCGTCTTCGAGCCATCAAGGCTGCCGTGCGAGAGGTTAAACAGAGTCGGAAAGTGATGTTGGGTGAAGAACGTTGTCAAAACTAATGCTCCCTGCCACAGTATAAAGGCCCTGTAAGACTCCTCCAATCTAAAACCTCATAGAGGTCCCACAAGACACCGAGACAGGCCAAACCGAATCTTTTTTGCACATGAAACCGTATAAACCCTACAAGAAACCCTAGAGAACTCACTTCAACATCCCCCATGAGATGCCTGATTCTTGTCAGCAGTCTTGGTACTCTTGGGCGTCGCGTCCGGCTCTTTGGGAGTGTCTCGCTACTCTCGAGGCGTTGTTTTGGCTTTCCAGGGGTTGGAGGCTTGAGCCCTATATGAAACTCTTCCATGGAACCGATTCAAAGCCCCTGAAAGGCTTCAGCTGAGCACGAGAAACCTCGAGTCAATCGCTAACGCCGAGAAAGATCACAAAGCCACGGGCCCAAGAAGCGAGGCCAATGTCCAGACCCTCTAGGGTTTAGGGTTTAAGGATTGTAGAGTATAGGCTTACGACCGATCGCATCCCAAAAGCGCTTGGGCAGTTCCCACACCTCGCCTCAACTTGGCGGCGGCAGGAGCACCAGTACACGACGAGCTGGTAGAGCTCCTCGATCAGCCTTGTTGGGTCGAGGCTAGCACCCGGAGGTCTTGGGGAACTCGCTTGGTCCAGGGGAATAAGGCTTTGTGGGTACATTATAGTAACTATCATTGCAAGGGGACTATAAGGGGATGCTATTAGTATCGCCACTTGCTTCTTGCACATTCCTCCGTAAGGAACATGCTGCGGATATGAAGATGACAGCAGCGGCCGCTGATGCTGTTACAGGAGTTGGCACTACTTCCAGCTCCTGCTGTAGATCATACACTCGTGATTGTGCTCCTCCTGCTCGTGCTACAACAACAACATCATCATCTCCTACGACGATGACGACTACTACTACTACTGCTGCTACTGCTATTGCTACGCTACTACTGCTACTACTGCTACTACTGCTACTACTACTACTTCTGCTACTGCTACTACTACTACTACTACTACTACTACCACTACTACCAGTAGTACTACTACTAGTACTACTACTAGTACTACTACTAGTACTACTACTAGTACTACTACTAGTACTACTACTAGTACTACTACTAGTACTACTACTAGTACTACTACTAGTACTACTACTAGTACTACTACTAGTACTACTACTAGTACTACTACTAGTACTACTACTAGTACTACTACTAGTACTACCAGTACTACTAGTACTACTAGTACTACTGGCACTACTAGTACTGCTAGTACTACTAGCACTACTAGCACTACTAGTACTACTAGTACTACTAGTACTACTAGTACTACTAGTACTACTAGTACTACTAGTACAACTAGTACTACTAGTACTACTAGTACTACTAGTATTACTAGTACTACTAGTACTACTAGTACTACTAGTACTACTAGTACTACTAGTACTACTAGTACTACTAGTACTACTAGTGCTACTAGTACTACTAGTACTACTAGTACTACTAGTACTACTAGTACTACTAGTACTACTAGTACTACATCATGATGATCATGATGATCAGCTACTAGTACTACTAGTACTACTAGTACTACTAGTACTACTAGTACTACTAGTACTACTAGTACTACTAGTACTACTAGTACTACTAGTACTACTACTACTACTAGTACTACTACTACTACTACTACTACTACTACTACTACTACTACTACTACTACTACTAGTACTGCTATAGTAGTAGTACTGCTATAGTAGTAGTAGTGGTAGTAGTAGTAGTGCCACCCCCCCAGCCTACAAACCACCTGGCGCCTCAACCCATCGTCATCATCATCATCAACGACAATGACGGCTGCAGAAGATGCAGGGGCTCAGGCCCCCTATCTGTGACGGCTGCAAAAGTTGCCGATGCTCACTTGCTTTAACTGTCACAGATGCAGGGGCTGAGGCTCCCTATCTGCATAAGTTCCCCAGGCTCACTTGCCTCAACTGTCACGGCCGGTGAAGTTGCAGAGGCTCAAGCCCCCAACCTGCGACAGCAACTGGAGTTGCAAATTCGACGGGGAAGGAACTGCCAAACCACAGGTGGTCGGATAGTACGAAAACACTATAAATACCGTGGAACACGCAGGTGCTGCCAAGATGGTTCAAAAAACTCCCAAAACCTGGAGCGCAACATCTTCGACATCAAAAACAAAGATGCCAGCTGTACGTGGGAGGGGCTCGCCAACACCCTTAAAGCCCAGACCTCAGCGTAGGAGGGTTTGTT
>BGNK01002849.1:64588-89438 GCA_003297005.1 Symbiodinium sp. clade A Y106
GGGTTATATAGTAATGTAGTTGTGAATGGACTTTTGTCAGGGTGTTCAAACTTCAGACGATGTACTCGTTTAAGCATCTAGGCCTCAGGTTCACTCGGGTTTAGGACTTATAGGCTTAAGGGCCACAGGTGTCTCGGATCCAGATCTTCCCGCGGACTCAGCATGCAGCGTTCACTGTTGCGGTTGCTGGGACTCAGCATCGCACATGTCTTATATATATATATATATATTATACATATACACACATACCACACTTACAGATAGACATATATATATATATAAGGTACACACATACGTACATGTGTATATATTGCTGTCTATCAACCAGTCTAGCTGTCTAACTATCTATCTCCTGTATCTGCCTATCTAACTTCCTGTCTATCAATCTATCTGTGTATCTATCTGTCTGCCTATCTGTCTATCTTTCGACTAATCTGTTCATCCATCTATCTGCTTCTCCTTTATACTTCCGAGCATACTTGGAGGGGCAGGGGACTTAGTAAGAAGGTTATAAGTAGAGTTATAAGTACCCTAAATGGAGTTACCCCAATTATAACCCTACTTGTAACCTCACTTACTAAGTCCCCTGCCCCTCCAAGTAGATGTACTCAGGAGAGCCAAAGCCTAATATCTTTGTTTTGGACACGCGTTCCGAGAGCTTGTCTCAACCCTCAGATTTCCATTCAAGGGTGCCCCACCGCTTTTTTAGGTCTGCTGGGTTTAGGGTTTAGGGTTCTCGTCATGACCAAACTTGTACATGTCACTATTGATACCACTGCCTTTGGTACTGGTTTGATACCGCTACTGCTACTGCTGCTGCTACTGCCACTGTCACCGCCGCTGCCACCACGACTGCTTCTGCCACCGCTCCTGCTCCTGCTCCTGCTCCATATATACTAGATGTAGAATATGTGGTATAAAGTGTCCTATGGACGAACATGGCTAGTTACTCAGGCTTCCATAGCAATACGGAGCGCTGTGATTTGGCGTGTGCGGATACTTAGGAATCATACTTGTTCATACTACAGGCCCAAGTCATAGTCTCATTAGTACATGCTTTCAAGAACCCTCGTAGAACCTCGAAAATGCCCTATACAAACTGTTCGAGCCCCTCTGGCAGAGGTTTACATATTATACAACCCTGAAGGGTCCGCACCTTGACTTTGGCCCAGGAATCGTCCAGGACGGCCCGAACAAACCTTGCCGAGTCTTGCGGGATTCGAGTATATGCACAGGCTTACGGAGTCACGCAAGGATGTACCGCTATCGTAGAAGAGCTCGCCGTTGCATGAAACTGCTTTCCGCACGCGCGCCGGCAGCATTTCTATGAGGCTCAGAAAGTGCCCCCGTCTCTCTTGTACCGACGCTTTTGGGTTCAGGGGTTTAGGGTTTAGGGCAGGATCTATCGTGGTTTTTACTCGTTCTGGACTGCATGCTCTTCGAAGGCAGGAAGGTGTGGGGAGTTTGGACATGTGGCCAAGGCCGATGATGCAAAGCTCGGGTTCACATGACCTATTGATTCCTACTGTCTAGTTCGCCAGAACAATGAGATTGCACTACCCTAAAGCCCACACACTAAAGCTTTTCTCCTCACGCTTAACATGGAGTAACTGGCATAAATGATGGGATCCTATTTGGCAGAGCCCCCCTCAACCAAAAAACAAAAAATAAGCCCCCAATGTTAAGAAACTCCATAGCTGAACATCTTCGCGTTTGTTGTAAAGGTCTCATAGAACAACTACAAATACTTCGTCGCATGATCGTGTTTGAGCCCCTAAACCCAAAGCCCTAAACCCGAAGCCATTGAAGGAGCCCATGAAAGAAAAACCCTTTAAGTCATAGGGACACTTCCTTAAACAAGCCTTATTAGGTCCTTATTGCGGGTATTAAGGCCCCCTGCCCCCTACCCCCCAAGATTCCCTATGAAGAAGAAATGCTCCAGGAGCCGAGGGGCTTTGTGCTCAGGAGGCTGTAGTTCGCATCCACAGCGATGGCCCTCCTTTGTTTGGGTTTAGGCCTTAGGGCTTTTAGGGTTACAGGGCTTGTGGGGTTTATATGGTTTACAGGATAAGGAATGCGACTAGCACTTGCGCAGGTAAGGCTTCTACAATACTGTTGAGAACTCATACAGTCTACTTTAATTGTTTAGGGTCAGCTGGTTGGGTTCCTGCAGTCCCCCGAAGCCTTTACTTTGTAAGGGAGCATCCGGGAGTCATAGTCGCAGACATAAACATATGTGTCCTACAGTGTCTGACCTCCACGAATCAAGCCAGCCAGCGGCCTGATATCAGAAGTCTATGCCTTCAACACCATCAGTTAAATACCACAATTCAACATTATTGCAGTCATCACTTTGTTCTGAAGCAGGACAGGACAGCTCCCCACACCAAACCCTAAACCCCAAACCCGCCGTAATTTGCAGCCCGCTTTCAAAATCTCATCCCGGGCCAGTTGGTCCGCATCAATGGGGATGAGGCCGACTTCAACGAACTTCTCTGCCATTGCAAAGCCATTTGAACCTGGGTTTTTGATCTGGAACTTAGTTTACGTTACCATAATAGGGATCTATACTAAACAGTTGGTTTCCTTGAGCCTAAGCCGTACACCTAAACTGCATGGTTTCCTTGTTATGACAAACTTAAACTAAAAAACCCGTCATAAGACCCCAGGAGCCTTTGAGCTTCAATGCGAGCTCCAGCTTTCGTTTCAGATCGTCGGTCTGATTGTCTGCATAGTCCAGCACTTTCCGCGGGTGCCGGGCACTGCGTACATCACCACACAGGAACGCCATTCCTTAGGTACTATGTAGACAACTAGATTCCTCAGTTGCCCCTTAGTCCTAGTCTTCGGTTTTGATAAAGATACTCCAAAGTGAGCAGGCAAAAAAAGGGTACTGCTGGGGAACCTGGACAAAGTCTGGATTTCAGGTACCTCATCTCCTTCGTAGCTATGAGCGGCAAATCGAAGACGGCAGAAAAAGCAAATAGCCGTCAGCATTGCATTGAAAGACGTTACAATAGCTATAAGTTATATATATATACACATGTGTTTACGTGTTTTGAAATTTATAGTAACAGTTCTATACAACTACATGCTCTTAATTCCCAGTTGACCTCATATCTCCTCATAGCTGGCGGAAATCCAGGCTCACATGGAAGTCCTGCACGTGGAACACCCGTGAAACAGCTCGACATGTAGAATTGCCGGCTTCGCGTTTCCGACGCTCTAAGGCACAAATCTGAGCCAGATGTCCGAAACTTCGAAACAACCTTGATCTACGATGAGCCGAACAGTCTGGTAAGATTACGTAATGACCATGCCCAAGCATTTTCAACCTATGGAACCCCACCAAAATTCGATTCCGCCTATTTAAGCCTCGAAATCAAGCCCAAGCATCCATTCCAGCGGTTCGTGAAGTTTTGCTTCCAGAAATTCGCGCGATTGCATTTCGTAGCATGGGTCCCATCTGTAGAGAGCATCCTGAAAGTAGGACGAAACAGAGGTGAATAAGAGCTTCTGACGGTTTGATGCGGGTGTTTACAAGGGGTTTACCAGTTCGAGAACGGGTGGAACATCAAGATTTGGAAATGGTTTCGGTTTGTGCAGTTTGAACAGTTTTAAGATGAAACTTTCTGGGTTTAAGGGCTTAAGCGACTAAAGGATCCTTCAAGACCCTCTATAGAAGCCTCTGTGGATTTGGGTGCGGAGTTTGGGGCTGAGGATTGGGATTGGGGCTGTTGAGCCGTTGGGGGTTTAGGATGAAGGGTTTATCGGGGTTCAACTGTTTCGAGTTGTGTCTTGAAAGTTCCAGCACCTGCTTGGCTTTGCATTAAGTATATAAACACCCCCCAAAGAAATGCCCCGAACACCTTCATAATGCTGGCATGATGATAGTATTTTGGTGCTAACAAGAATAACGTTCTGAACCGCTCTGAAAAGTGAGACATGTTGCTTCCACGCTTTCAGTCCTAAGCTCCACACAAAATGAAGTCCTAAAGTGCCAACCGGAAAACAGTCTTAAGGATTCCAAAGCCAGGTCTCTGCCCAGGTTGCTTCACGAAGTTGTCCAAGACGGTCTTCCAGTCAGCTGAGTTCTGGAGGATCTGTGTGATGATCGCCACTTCCTAGTTTTTCGTTGTAATGTGGAGGGTTCAGGGTTTAGGGTTTGGGCTAGTGTCAACGGTACTTGACAGAGCACAGCACGCACACACACACACACATCCACCCACACACGCACACATGCATACAGGCACGCGGGCACACACGCACACACGCACTCACACAACACAAAACTATTAATGTTGCAGTCCCGCACAATCAACCTGCAGTGGGACGGGTTGAAGGTAGGCATTCACTTCTTTGACTTCTTATCTTGTTGAAATGCAAAAAAGGGCGCTTCCACTTCCGAACAATACTTAAACATGCTATCCTTCCAGGTCCAGTTCTTGGGCTTGACCTGGACTTTTTCGCAGGTTTTTGAGGCGGAAAGAGCATCTTAGTGCTGGTAACATCAGGGGTCTCAATCTGTACTGCACCGGGACTGCTCAATGTTCAATCTCCGAAAAGACAGGATCGCACACGTACCCACCTAAACCTACACACACGCACGCGCGCATGTGCTATGTGTAAAGTGTAAACATACATAACATGGGATGGGTCAGGGTGGATCCGGACAACCATACGACGAGAAAGCTTGCCAAGCTCCACCAGGTTTCTTGGCCGTTCAGCAGCTCGCGCACAACAGCCATTTCGTGATAGTGCTTCAACATCAACGAGGCAATGAATGGGCGTTCCTTGAACGCAAAGGATACCAACTTTTTCTGGTTGTCTTTGCTGGTTGCGGAGTTCCAGTAGTCGGCGGATCCGTCAGCGCTCTCCTCACAAAGGCCCACCGCAGCTGACCACAAACAGGCAGTCACTGGAACGTGAAATTCATCTTGCTGTTCACTTCAAGCGGCTTCTGTTCTTTTAAGCCCCGCCCCCGAAAGTTTGGTGCCTTGCGAGAGAATCTTCCGGTAACGGAAAGCCAAACCGTCCTCCTCCATTGCCTGCAAAAGCAGTTCGAAGCACGTCGAATCGCCTTCTTCACAAGCCAGTTCGGCTTCGCAAGCCAGTTGGATTGCCGGGCGATCGCCGGCAAGAGTGGTCGTCTTCCATTCCTGCGGAAGGTCCCAAGCAATCAGGAGTTGCTGCAGAGCGCGTGCAAACCTACTTGAGTGGACCGAATGTAGCTATAATATAACACCCACCAAGCTTCTCTGTTTACAATGTCTACATTTGCTCCACGGGTTGGATTGTGCCCAACATCTTCGGTCCTCAATCTCAAACCTTGTGGCCTTTGACACTAGATTCGGGCACTAATCCTCTTACTATGAATCTTTTCGCGCCGACGGCTTCTGGGCTCGCTACGGCCACAAAAAGAATTGTTTCGTGATAGATTTCCTACTATATCCCCTAAACCTCAAACCTACTATCACCGTCGCATAAGACTCACGACTTCGCTGCTGCGGATGCCAGCACTGCGCTAATGCTCATAAGAGTACGAAGAATACTGTTGAAGTGCGCCGAAAGTCTCAACGCTTTATGACCGACATCATGCTATGATCTAACGGGTCATGCGCGATCTCAGGCGACAGAGTGCCTCGGCTTCAGACTTCCTTCCGTACACCCCAACCCTGAAACTCGTCCTCGTTCCTATCCTCAACAAGCTTCAGCTGCTTCGCGCTGTCAAGGATGCCTGTCTTGTGTAGGCGAGGCTCTAGTACGGGATTTCTCCATGGGACAGCAAGCTCCCGTCAATACATTTGCCTGACTGATTGCCAATATACAACAATGCCCAGATGTCTAAGTCCACGGCCACTTAGATACCCAAACCAAAGCCCCCAGTTCACCAAGCAAATCCAACTTGAACCCTACCTGGACCCGAATTAATCTACCTTTTCAGTGATCATTAATCTAGGTTCCTTATATACGTCCTTAACAACAGAGGTTACTCGGGCCCTATAAACTTTAAACCCTACACCCTGAACCCTAAACCAATCAGAGCGAGGAGCCTTTAACAGCTTCTGCGTTGCCCAGACGCGCGGCGAAGTGCAGGGGTGTGAAGCGGTTGACGAGGATGGACGGATTGGCTCGTTTTTCCAGCAGGACCTTTCTCGCTTCAGCACGCCCCGAACCTTCAACCCCAAACCGAACTGCCGAAACTCCAAACGAAAGACAGCAGGCACGCCCCAAACCGTTTCATGGCTAGTAATACAGGAAGAAAGTTCACGATGTTTACACCGCCACGCCCGTCCAGGTGACCGTAGCGACTGATCCATACATTTCGCCTTGTTGCCTGGGTCCTTGTTCCAACAGAGCTGCTTTCTGCCGTTCCCCTTTTCCAATTATCTCCGGTGCATTCTGCTGTCGTTGAGGATGGACGGATTGGGTCGTTTTTCCAGTAGGACCTTCATAGCTGTCATGGTACCAGAAGCCCTAAACCCCATATAACCGCAAAAATCGAGAACCCCAAACCAACGAAGTCTGGGACCCTTGAACCCTTAACCCTTGAACCCTGAAACCCTTGAACCCTAAACCCTAAGCCCGTGAACCATAAACCCTTGAACCGTGAACCCTACGTAGTGTCCAGTAGCCCTAAACCCTATATAACCGCAAAAATCGAGAACCCCAAACCAACAAAGTCTAGGTGCACCATGGTGCACCAACCAAGCCCGGATGCCTCTTTGTTCCCCAAATAAAAAGCAACGGAAATTGGTTCCTTCGTTAAGTGTACAGCACCGTAGGGGCAGCCGGTGATTTCGCGGAGGGTGAGGAGCGGCGCAGAATCAAAAATCACGATGATTTTTCCAGTGGCTGTGTGAGCCGGGGACGTCGAATGCACCGCAAGAATTTCACAGCCCTGAATCCCCGGTTTGGGTTCGACTCGTTGTTCCGGTCTGAACCGCCGAAACCCTATATACCCCTTAACCCAAAATCCTGGATCCCGCGCAGAGACTCCCTCGTCGGCCTTGATCACCTCTGGCCGGTCGTACCAAACCTGAGGGACATCTTCTTGCAGCAGGTTTCACGATGATGTGTGACTTCACAGTCACATTGTCCGGACTTGTGTGATGCAACAAGAGGGGCTTGGGGTTCGGGGTTCAGGGGAGGGTCGATGGACATGCAATGATTGCCAAACACTTTCCAGGGGTGGCATTTCTGTCACATCAGTGGACAAGAATACACATCACCTCGAGTGTGGACGCTGTTTCAGAAGAAGCACACATCAATGGCGAGAATACACATCAGAGTATGCGAAACCCCAGCGTGGACGCTGTTTGAAGTCTCCAAGTCGGATAAACTCAATTTCAGGATATGTCCCGGTCGCTGTTTTCATTGCAGTCTAGAGTACATTGTGGTCCCGATTCTATAATTATGCGAAGCCCACTTGTCAGGATATAAGTAAACACCGACGTGAAGGAGGAGGAGGAGGAGTAATCAAGGGGTGTGTCCCCGGCATCGATCAGGGTGACGGAGACCCCCTTGGCAGTAGAAGAACTATTTGAGGAGCTACTATACATCTTCTCACATGTTTGCTCCTTGGATGTCGTACATGGCTGCTAGATTGCCCAGCACGCTCGAGTTCGCAAGCACCGCATCGCAGCAAAACACAGCCAGCCATGCATATCAATACCAGCCATCAAAACAAGCCGTTCCCCATGTAACCATGTAAACGCTCGAATTTGCAACCACCCGCTCCAGGCCTTAATAGAACGTCAAATATGCACTGGGAACTGCATTTCCCCAGTGACACTGATCGATGTCACCGCGACCACGACAACATCGACGACAACAGAACAACAACCCCCGTGTAGAGGCTGGCAATACAGCCAAGAAACCAACTCCGCTACCAGATCAGATGTGCCTAGCGAACTGCATTCTCTCAGTGTGGATGCCGATCCATGTCAGCAAAACCAAGTCTGCTGCAACATCAGATATGCACTGAGAACTGCATTCCGATGTGTGAAACACCAGTGATGCGAGATAAAGCGACCCCTTTGTAGTAAGCCTTCAGGTCTATGTGATGTTTCCCATTTTCTGAAACGCCCATATGGGTGGTTGTCAAAATTAGGGTCCCTTTTTCGGTACCCTAAATATTAGGTGCCGTACTATACTAGGGGCCCAAAAAGGGACCCTAATTTTGACAACCACCCATATCAGATAGTCTGAGTCGGGGTGATTCCAATGCCGGCCTTGTCGTCTAGAACCTGAACCAGAAGTACCACTCGTCACCCTAACTTCTGCTGACTTTCGAACGAAGTCCCAAAAGCCAGCCAAGAAACTTTCCTGCCGAGCCTGCAACCTACACCCTAAACCCTAAATCCTAAAATATGGCGGGTTCTTGTCATTACCAGCGGGGGGGGGGGTTCATTTTAAGGGTACTTTGTCTAGGGTTGGGGGTGTAGCGTTTAGGGATTATGAGAATCCTACCATGTACAGTCGATGTAAAGTCTTCCTATATTTTCTGAAACAGCGATATACAGTATTTCTATGTATCTCCCAAATGCCGTGTGCCAACATCAACGCCTGGCGTTTAGGGGTCTGAAAGATAAAGACGAATTCTGTCCGAATCAGCCTCAGATTCTCTCCTTTGGCCAAAGCACATACCTACGTAATTACCTTAAACGCTACACACCAACTTTAATCCGAAAGCCCCTTTTCTGCCCGAAGACTACAAATCAGCTATTGAATGGCTGATTCTTAGTCTTCGGGCAGAGAGAAGGCTGTCGGGTTCAAAACGGCCATACGTCCATAAAACCATAACTAACGAAAATGAACAAACTCCACAAGGGCTGCCCAGAAAGTTAAAGCCCTGTAGGACTCTAGGACTCTAGGCACCATTGGAACCTGGGCGCTGCCACATGAAGTGCTGTGTTCCGCTTCTCCTCCCCTTTCTTCTCCTGTACATTTGCATCGGCCGCCGCCTGAAACACGTTGAAGAGGGCTGCAGATGTTAGGCTGTAGAACTCTTAGGCCTTCTAGGGCTTGAGTTTTAAATGAATCAAGATCACTCTCAACCCCCACAACCTTGGAAGAAGCCCACTCTCAACCAAAAGGAACAGCCCACGGGAAGTGTTTTTGCGGGAGCTTCGAAATTAAAAGGAGTGCCCTCAAGCCAATCCCCTTGAAGCTAAGCGCCCCGGAAACTACAACCCTAAAGCCACCTAAGCTGTAATTCCCTAAACGGCCCTGAAACATTAAATGCATGAAGTCAGTGAAGCTCCCCAAGCCCACATCCTGCAAGAGTTTCCGCACCAGTGCTGCGTGGCCGTAGAAAGTCCTCAGCTCTGAAGTATATCCAGACAGAACCGAAGCTCCAGTTGGGAAATTTGAAATGGATTTAGGCTTTAGGGTCGAGGGCTTAGAGTTTGCTCGGGTTTACGGGTTGTGGAAGCAAGATTAGAAAACAGCCTTAGGTCATCTACTCATACGAAATCAAAAAATTGCTTCGGAACCCAGGGTCGCGACATGGAGGGCGTGGACTTTGAGCTGCTTCTCCGCTTGTACAGCCCACCAGTCCTGGATTGTGGTCTGCGGGATTTCGGATTCTATGGGGCGCTACCCAGAGTCTCCATTGTAGTTCCTTTATTGGGGATCCTAACCATAAAACTGGGTAACCAAAAAAAGGAACTACAATTAACTACAATGGAGACTCGAGGTAGTTCCGAATTATTGTTTAGAGTTGAGGGTCTTTGTGGTTGAGGGGGTTCAGAAGATGCCCAGACCTTCCAAAGTCCCTTTGTCACGGAATTTACCTTAAATCATATTAGGGATCCTACTATAATTTAGGGCATATACCTTAATTAAGGGACTTTTGGAAGCTCTGGGTGGAAGACGAGAATCTGAGGAAAAAACCATTCTAAAGCTGACCTGGTCGGTCTCAAGGGGGAGCTCTGGGGGCTTAGGGTATAGGGCTTAGGGTTTAGGGTTTAGGAGTTTAGGGTTTAGGGTTGATTTTGCTTGCAGACTTTCTGCGCTCTTGGTTCAGGAGTATACGAGCTTCGAACACACCGTGACTTCGTGGAGCTCAATTTTCATGTTGCAAGCAATCGCTCAGCAGAAAATGCATGCAAAGCTGACCTGGCACGATCAGCATATTGAGTTTCATCGAAAGCCTGTCGAAGCATCGGACATGCCAAAGGCTCTGAAGTTGCAAAGTAAAGGCCGGTAAAGGCAACCCTCAAAACACAAACACCTTCCAGACCACCGGGCAGGATTCCTCGGAATCGTGCTTCATCCCGTCCAGCACTGCATCTACCGCACTTAGCTGCTCCATTACCTGCTCGTCGCTGAGGCCTTCCATCGCGCAATACCTGGGACGGAAAGGAAGAACAGAACCTGTATACCATTGCACTCAAGGGCGAGAGCTCGAACATTTGCACAATCAAATCCCCAACCTTTGTCGATCGATTCAAAATCGCGAGGTGCTGATGGAGCGAGCACGCGGACTTGTAGGTGTCATCCTTGTATGTGAACTCCTGCAACGGCGGTCTTTCTCAAACCCTGAGCACTAGGATTCGCGTGTTCAGTACGCCCCACATATTCAGAAATCACCAATTCTTGCAGCGAAAAAACATGCCACGAACAGCAGGAAACTACACCAACTCGCTTCAGTGTAGGATCTGCAGTCTCTAAACCCTAAACCCTAAGCCCAAAGTCCTGCTCCCTTCAACGGGCCTTTGGAACAGCCGGTAACGTGTGGTCTACTGAAGGAGCGCTCTCTCTCCGAGCGTCCTAAAACCCAGGCTTTAGGGTTTAGGGTTTAAGGCTTAGGGTTTAGGAGTTTAGGGTGCAGACCCTGAACGGAGCTTTTGTAGAGGAGCCTAATGCTACAGGTTTTAGGTTCAGGGCTTTAGGTTAGGCCTGAGGCGTGAGGATTTAGTGCTTTTGTGAGTGTGTCTCACCGGACTGTTGGATGCATCCTGTCACGTTTCGACTTGATGACTTCGATATCCATAGTTCCCTAGAACCAACAACGGCGAACGTCCGATTCTAACCAAGGAAAGACTACCTTGCAGCGGCGTTCTGTGCGTCTTCACGGTCGGTTCAGTTGGACTGGTATTTTCGAGGTTTGATACCATGAGTTGACTGGAAAGCCGCATAGGCACTATTCGTGAATAAACCCTCCACCATGACCAAATAATGTAAAACCCCTGCTCACGCCAAAACCCGAAAACCCTAAACTTGCAAACCCTAAAACCCCAAACCCAGAACCTCAACCCCCCTCCCAAAACTCGCAAAACCCGGAACCCTGAAACCCAAAGCCCCAAACCCTGAACCCGAGACCCTTCAGGAAAGCTACTGGGTTGGCATCTTATGTCCGGAAGGCCGTGGTTGCGACTCAAGTAACCTAGGAATAAAACGAGCTCCTTTTTTGGGATTGGGTAGTTGTATGAGGAAGCCAAGACCACGGAAAGGAAAGCAAAGAGCCCTACATCCCCTTCGCCTGAGATGCAGGTTGCTGAACGGGGGCGTCTCCCGGCCTCAGGAGGAGGCATTTTAGGTCGTAGGGTTTTAGAGTTCCAGAGTTTGAGGTCCTCTAGGTATCCGAAGCTCCAAGACCTAAACCAAAACGTCCATGCGCTCAAAGAGTCGGCATCGGTGAAGGATTCAACGGCAGGCTGCCATCGGCAATGGCGTAGAAGATGGTCGACAGTTGCTGAAGTTATCCGCTGACCATTGCGACGTGGGTAGCGATGGCGATAGTAGATGCACTTCTGGCGACGATTATGACGGCTTCCCCTTTAATGATGGGGAGGACGAAGACGATGCCTACGTTAACGTTCGGTGCGTTGTCTCAATGGTTGAGATGGTTATCGTGGCAGTGATGGTAACTCAACTACATTGCTTGTGCTTCTGCTGATCGTCGCAAGCTCGGGGTGTCTCCACTCATAGTGCCTAAGGTGAAACTGCAACCGAGATGCCAAGTCACAGGACCGCGTAAGATGCTACACCACACTGGTGATCCCAAGAATCCAATACCCGTTCTTCATGGTCCCTCTGGCGGTGTACAAGACAGCTCACACCCAAACCCTAAACACGATCAATACGCCCTAAGCCCTGAAGACCTGCTTGGCACCATGCTTCGAAAGCTGCGGTACTACGTATTCGTGCTGAACTTTTGGCGGATGGGAGAGAGCTAATGTAGGGGCCGTAGAAATTAGAACAGGGTGTCTTTATGTAAAGGGTTCTTACAAGGCTTCTACAACCTTGTAAAAGGTTTTGTAGTCGCCTACATAATACGAACAGGTTTTGGGGTAAAACGGTTTACAACATGGAACACTATGAAATAGCATGATCAACTGTTCAGGCTTCCATGATGCAATCGCCCTTTATCAGAGTCCTTGAAATCTTGACGGATCAAGCCTTCCTGAGCCGAATTTGGAAACGTGAGCTGATGAGCCCTGAAACGGGAGGGGTTGGACGAAAGGTATACTGTGAGCTATACTTAAAGGATCATGGGACTTAGTAACTAGGGTTATAAATAAGGTAACTATACTTATAATTACTTATAACCCCAATTAGGGTACTTATAACCTTACTTACTAAGTCCCCTGATCCTCCNCTTAAAGGATCATGGGACTTAGTAACTAGGGTTATAAATAAGGTAACTATACTTATAATTACTTATAACCCCAATTAGGGTACTTATAACCTTACTTACTAAGTCCCCTGATCCTCCAACCCTAAACCCCATAGATCCCTTTAAGGAGCCCTATAGATCCCTTTAAGCAGCCCTTTAAGAACCCTTACTAAGTCCCCTGATCCTCCAAGTGGGGTTGAGGCTTTCGTGTTCTGGATATGGGCTTCTTCAGGTTGAGGGTCCTTTTTGGGGATTCGAAGGGTTTCACCAAGACCATGTAAACGCATTCTCCCGGGTTTCTTGAAATTCTTGGATTCGTTTCGATTTGTATATGGGTTTGATTTGCTTCAGATCTTTATTGACGATTTTATGTGGGGCCTACAAATCCAAATCAAGGCCCGATGCAACCAACCGAATTACCAAACACGTTTTACCCTAAACTGTACGTCCTAAAACCCCAACTCGACTTCTAAACTCAAAGTAATCCCCCCCCTAAACCCTCATAAACCCTCATGAAACCCTAATTAAACCACATAAAAACCCCTATAACTCAAGATCACTTCGCTCCGGCGGGTTTTGTCCGCTACAAGGCATGGCCGACGCCGCCCTGCGCGCTGGTCTTGCCGAGGATGGCAGCGCCTCTCGGGGGGGTCATGGCCCCTTTTGAAGGATGGGTTTTGGGGTGTAGGGTTTAGGGGTTTTGGGGTTCAGGGTTTAGGGGTTTAGGGTTTTGGGGTGTAGGGTTTTGGGGTTTAGGGTTTTGGGGTTTTGGGGTTTAGGGTTTTAGGGTTTAGGGTTTTGGGGTTTAGGGTTTTGGGGTTTGGGGGGTCCATAGGGATCCGGTTTCACGGATGTCAAGGTTCAGAAGCTTCGCAAGGGTTTGAGGGCTGGTTTTTAGGTGCTTTAACACAGAGGTCTGGGTGATTTAGGGCTTTTTTTTTTGGGGGGGGGGTTTAGGGCTTTCAGGGTTGCGGCTTTTTCCTGGGTCTCAGCCGGGTTTCGTGAGTTTCTACACGTTTATATACGGGCATCTCAGGGTTTAACCAGGATTTAGCTTAAAGGGTTGAGGGCTTAAGGACATGCTTAAGTGTTCCGGAGTTTAGCTTGGATTCCACCATGGGGCCACTATCACTACTCCATGCGTAACATGAGCATATGTGAATTTGGCTAGCCGTCATGCTCGTGCACATGACGAGCCCTAACTTACACTGACTTACGCCCCTGCCCCTGAACTAGCTTCTCCGTTGGAACGCAGCGCAAAAAGCAGGAAAATGCGTCCTTAATCCTATTCCCTTCATGTGCCCGAATATAAAACCCAAAGCCTAAGCCCTAAACATCTAAAGGGCGTGCCCATCATCGGCTCTTCTTCACAACTGACGAGGTGCTATGTTCGGCTTCATGATGGCACGTTTCTCATATGACACAGCTCCAAGCCGGACCTACGTCTCAAGGCGGAGGTGAACTCTTCTGCGAGCTTTGGTTTAGGGTTTAGGGTATCACTGACTGGTCTTTCGAACTGAGCTTGATGTGCTGGGACCAGAATGCCGTCACAAAATGGAAGGCATCGTTTGTGCCTGTCAGCGCCACGAGCCTCCCTCTGCGGGCAGTGGCCAACTCAGTGGTGGCCACTGCCTTAGCCTTGGTTCGATATCTTAAAACCCTATTCAAATTATTAAGGTCCCTAATATAGAACCCTAAACCCTAAACCCTAATACAGAACCCTATTGTAAATCCCTTATAGTACCCTTTAAGGATCGCTTTGGTCTCATTCTGCTTGGTTTGTAATTCCCTGGGGCTCCAGTTACCCAAATAGCAGGCTACTTAGGTATATAATATGGCTAGTAACTTAGTAACCCACTATGTGGGTAGTTGTCAAAACTATGGTCCCTTTTTGGGTACCCTAAATATTAGGTGCGGTCTTATCTTAAGGACCCAAAAAGGGATCATAGTTTGGACAACCACCCATGTAGGTAACTGGAGCCCTAGGGATTCAGAGCCGAGCACGTCCGCCGCCGGAGTTCTGTACCCAGCCAGGTCGAGGTAAAGGCCGGCGTGGACGAGAGGTCCCACACCACAGCACCCTACTATTGGGGCCTTCCTTTAAGGGTTCCGTTAAGGGTTCCTTCAAGGGCTACTATAAGGGCTACCATAAGGGATACTATAAGGGTTATACTATAGGGGTTTAGGGTTCTTAGTAGCTGTCTGGTGCGTAGTAGGGAATGGGGGAATGGATATTGGGGACCAATATTGGTGATGACATAGGGGCTACTATAGGGATCCATTCCCCCATTCCCTACTAAGAACCAGGGGCCACACCACAGCGCCCTGCTGTTGACAATATAATCCTGCATTACCTTAAGGACCCTAAACTATGGGACCTATGGTATATTCCTTGTTATGGGTACTGCAGGATTTATTCCAGCATCCTACTATTGAGGCCTTAATAATTACCCATACTATTTTTTTTGGGGGGGCTCCTTATTATAATTAAAGTAAAATGGGCCCCAAAACCCGATTCTAATTATTAAGGCTCCTCTATTAGTGGACCTTAATTCCGGCGGGCCAGCAAGAAAGGCTTCTCGGAAAGAGACAGGCTGGCTAGCCTTTCTTAAACGGGCGTCTGAATTATTTTCATGTCCCGAAGCTCTATAATTTCAACGCCTCCAGACACACCCGAACACCCTAAACCCTAAACCCTAAAGACCCAAAACCCTGTACCCAGAAAGCCCTGAAGACCTAACGACTGATCCTGAGCCCTAAAGAAACTGCATTCAGACCCTAGGCCCTAGACCATAAGTGGCCCTAAACCCGACCTATTCTATAAAGGGATCTATAAGGGTACTATAAGGGATCTATAAGGGTATATGTATGTACCTATAGTCTCCATTGTAGTTCCTTTTTTTGGTTAACCAAGATCTCTATTATGGGATCCTAACCATAAAACTGGTTAACCCAAAAAAGGAACTACAATGGATACCCTAGGTATATCGCAAAAGCCGAATAACACAGACGCCATGGGGTTTCATTAGGTCCCATAGCAGGCCCAGAGTCGGTAAGGTAACCCCAAGATATGGGAGTTTCCGACAATTAGGGCAATTAGGGGTATCTTACTTGGGGGGTCCTTAACAAAAGCAGCAAAAATAGGGTAATATATTGGGGGTCCCCTATTTTCGGAAACTCCCATTTTCAGGGTATGACTCGGCTGGCCCTTTGAAGCCTCTGACAATCTTTGCAAACAAGATCCTCCTCAGCCGGGCCGCACAAACGAGGGTATAACTTCTAGTTATTAGGGCCCCTCTACTAGCAGGTAGGGTTTCCAGGTTCAGGAAGTATAAGAGGACATGTTCCGTAGTCATACCACCTCCCTACACCCTACATAACTAAAGGTTAACCTTAGCGATTATGAAAGGATAATAGTAGCCCAAGGAGGCAAATGATTACTACTCTACTACTAGGGGAAGGGTGTCAGGGTTCAGGGACAACATTCAACAGCAAAACCCTAAACCTTAAAAACCCTAGGAAACCCTGAACCCTAAACCCTAAAATCTAAACCCTAGCAAACCCTAAACCCTAACGGATTCGCTGTCCAAAGGCCTGAGTCGACGTCTGAAGCCTCGCGATGATCTTTGGGACTTCTGAAGCAAGAAGAGTTTGAAGTTTTTGCCTATTTAAGTTCCGGGGTATACGTGTAGGGCTTTGAGCTTGACTACTACTACTACTCCTTCTGCTCCTCCTCCTCCTACTACTACTAATAGTAGTGCTACTGCTGCCACTACTGCTGTTACTGCTACTATCGCTACTACGGCTACAACTGGTATCACTGCGACGGGCCGGGACAGCTAGTGTTTTCAGGCAGCTTTCAAGGCGCAGGAAAAGCTGTTCTGCTTGAAGTTGCTCAGGGCCCTTAGGGAGCACATGCCATTTCCTGGGCGAGTTCGCTGCCCGGTAGAATGAACTAAACCCTGAACTAAACCCTTTGGCTTAGAACGGCAGTGCGAGTAGGTAGTGCTGGAAGCCCAGCACGCAAAGTGAGCGAAAGCCTTCCCAAGAAAACTCTGGGCAGATCTAAAGATTCGAATTTGTTTACTAATCAGGGGTCTGCATTAGTCAACAGCTTCCTTTGTCCTCTACAGGCGTGCTCGTCTGCTGGTGACGTATTGCCATGTCGTGCGGATGCATTTAGGATGTAGGGGTTCAGGGCTCTTGGATGTAGCATCTCAGGTTGTCGGAACTAGGGTTTGTTGCCATTTCGAGGTCTGGAGCATCTATCCAACTTCCTGCTGCCCTTCTCCCGGTCAGGGCTTATAGGGTTTGGGGTACAGTAGCTGTGCTTTTAAGTAACCGGGGAGAAAAAAGTATAAACTTGTATTTCAGAATGGTTCTCTTAAGAAAAAAGCATTCAAGGATGGTACTCCAAAGCCCAGGTAGGGGATGTTTCTCAACACCAACACAACTTCCACAGCCAACATTGGAATTCCAAAACCTCTGAACATGCAAAATCAGCCGCCCAAATGCAAAGCTCAAACCAAAGCCACAGCACGACAAATGGCACATTGTAATTATAGTATAATATACCATCCAACCTATTCTAATTACTACGGCCCCTATATTATAACATGACTCCAGCATCGTCTGTGCACCATAAGGACAAGAAGGAACTTCTTCTTGACAAGAGACCATGGTTGACCTAAACCCGTATCACGTAACGAAGGCATATTCTGTCACATACAGCTGGGATCATTGAAGCAGGACTGCAATTGAGTTGATGTCGGAGTCTGTGAATACCTTCCGGGAGCCGACGCTCAAAACACGAAGCAAACCTGCCACGGTGAAGAGATTTGGTTGCCATAAACTGTTACAAGGCTCTGCCCGAAACACTCCCTGGTTCTGAGTATGGAATGAGGGCAGGGATCCCCAATCATAGTCCCTCATAGTTGTCCCGAAAAGTAAAGCATTTTTGCATTCCCTACTAAGAAGCAGGGAGAGTACGCAAAGGATAATTTGACTTAGCAACTAACTAGGGTCATACATGATGTAACTACACCGGCAATTACCTACAAACCCCTTTGAGGTTATAACCCAACTTGTTAAGTCCTCTGATCCTCCAAATATAAGCCATTCCCACGTTCCCGAGTAAGAACCAGGAGGGAGAGTAATATGGGGGCCTTAATAATTAGAATAAGGCTTTCCCCCCCCAAAAAAAATAGTATAGGTAATTATTCAGGCCCTTCGTTGTCTTGAGGTCTTTCGGCTGAGGCATCGGCGAGAACGGTCTCCGAGCCGTGCTTGATATGCTTGAGCACCTTTCAGAGCTTCTTGATGCGTAATGCATGGGGGTCCAGGGTTTACGGATGAAGGAGGCCTTCACAAGGATCTTTCCCCATGGGGCTTCTCTTTAACATCACTGAAATTCCCTGATGTGCTGTCTGGTACAAACAATGTAGGTTACGGTTTTAAGATGGTTTAAAGCTTCCGGGTCTACATACTGCTATGCTTTGGGGCCCGCAATTGGAACTATGAGTTCCTGTAGAAGCTAGTGGCCGGGTAAGTGTTTACGCCGCTTTCCAGGGGTTTGGGTAAATCGCAGAAGTCGTCGAGTTATCCGGAGTAATTGCTCACAAACCAGAACCCTAAGCCCTAAACACCTAAAGCCTAAACACCCAAACCCTAAACACCTGAACCCTAAACACCTAAATCCTACATTTCTGCGTTGGAGATTCAAGCTGCAAGGCACCATCTCCCGACTTTCCGGGTTCTTGCTGATTGCTTTCCTTCGAGGTACCAATGACAAGGAAAGCATACCACCAGCTAACTCGGAACTGTATATCATACTTTTCATGGTAACTTAAGCCGTTCACGTCCTGAATAAGGAGCGATATTTGGGAGTAAGGACACATTAACCTCTGAATTTACAATCCACCACCTCAATACCCCCGCGAAGAAATTGGCCCAGTGTAACCGGCACCTTGCGCACTTCATCCCGTACTTCCAGTGCCGTAACACAGTGACAGAGAATTGAGGTAACAAAGTGGCATGATGCTAAGCACGGTGCAATGTGCCTCAGTCCAACATAGGGGTCACGGCCTTTTGCGAAATTGCTCCTTGGGATTCCTTATATACTCTAACTATAGTAAAATCTACCCCGTTAGGTCTGGGATTCATAAGCATACACTTGCAGGATCAGCGACGAATGTTTAGGGTTCAGGGGGTATTTAACCTGCCCGTATGCAAACTTTGCTTTAATTGGCGGGGCACCACCGGCACAACACAAGCAGCACTGGCAATCTGAACCCCGAAGCTCTCAACTAAGGCTGGCCAGAACGGGACGCTGTGAACCCTCAGCGAGCATTCGCGAGCATTGTAACAAGGCACTTTTGTGGTAGGTGGTCTGAGCAAAGCAACGAACAATCAAAAAGAAAGGGGATGCAACAACCGGAGCAAAAGGCATAGACTCTTCCCGACAGCATCGAGCTCAGCCAGGCGATTGAAGGCTTCTGACACAGTCACACATGTGTGCTTAAGTTCAATGATTAACCGGCGTGACGAAACTCCACGTGCTCGCAACACCCACACAAGACTGAACTGGCGAGCCTGTTTGAGCCTCTCTCCTTGCGAGTAGGAGTGGGCGCCCTGGCAAGTGCAGACTTCAAAAGAACAGCTTGGCTAGACTGACGCCCTGCCATTCAACAGTCTGGCATCTGTGGTGGATCCTAGACAGCTGGGAACCTTGAGCCGTGCTGCCAAAAGACCACCAGTTTCCCTGAAATTGTCAACTTGGCCAGGCCTCTCTCAGCTGTGCGATTTTCACATTCTCATACTATCGAGATGGGAGTATTCTGCTGCTGCACTGTCAAACAAATGTCTGATAACTCAGTTCCCTCACGAACCTATCGATTGCTGGTGTTTTTTGTCAGCCTCCTTGCTCTGGCCACTGACCGTGGCGCAAGGAGGAAGAGCAGCAGAAGCAGAAGCAGAAGCAGAAGCAGAAGCAGAAGCAGAGGCAGAGGCAGAGGCAGAGGCAGAAGGAGAAGGAGAAGGAGAAGCAGAGTAAGAGTAAGAGTAAGAGCAAGAGCAAGAGCAAGAGTAGGAGTAGGAGTAGGAGTAGGAGTAGGAGTAGGAGTAGGAGTAGGAGTAAGAGTAAGAGTAAGAGTAAGAGTAAGAGTACTAGTAATAGTAATAGTTGTAGTAATAGTAATAGTAGTGGTAATAGTAAGAATAAGAGTAAGCGTAATATAGTAATACTAAGAGTAATCGTAATAGTAAGAATTAGAATAATAACATCAATAGTAATAGTAATAGTAAGAGTGAAAGTAATAGTAATAGTACAGTGTGTGGGGAAAAGAGGTCCGATATCCGACCAAGAACGTGCAGTCAATCTTTCTGACCTTGGTTTTTTTGGAATTTTTTGGGAAGCGGGGCAAGATTGCAGGCAAGCTTGCTTCGCTCGGAAGTGGGGGGCAAGATTTCACGGTACAATCTGCTAATCTTGCTCTAGTGTGCACGATGGGGGCGGGGGGGACCGCAATTTTTAAATCTTGCAATCTTGCACCGCTTGCACCGCTTGGACCACTTGGCCTTGGCCACTTGTACAGCTTGCGCCACTTGAGCCACTTGCACCATTTCCCTTCGTGAAATGATGCAAGTAGCGCAAGTGGTTCAAGTGCAGCAAGTGGTTCAAGTGGCGCAAGTGGTCCAAGTGGTGCAAGATTGCAAAATTGCGAAATGAGCAACCTTACGTGCAATCTCGCCCCCCGAAACCGGCAAGCAAAATAACAAGATTAGCAAAATCTTGGCCCATTTGCGACCTCCCCAAGATTGACAAAATTTGCAAGATTGACCAAGATGGGCAGAATCTTGGTCCCAAAGAGCGCGCTTCGTTTCCCAGCGCAATGTAATAGTGATAGTGATAGTGACAGTAATAGTAATAGTAATAGTCATAAAAATAATACTAGCAATAGTAAAATTAAAGGTATAGAAATAAGAAGAGCAAGAGAAAGAGTAATAGTAGTAATTAGTATAGCCATAGTGATAGCAATAACAATAGAAAAAGTAATAGTAATAGTACTCGTAATCGTAATAGTAATAGAAAATACCAGTAGCAATAATTGTAATAGTAGTAGTAGCATAGTAGCAGCGAGTAGTAGTATTAGAAGTAGTGCAGTCGCAGTAGTCGTAGTAGAAGTAGAAGTTGAAGTAGTAGTAGTAGTAGTAGTAGTAGTTGTTGTTGTTGTTGTTGTAGTTGTAGTAGTAGTTGCAGCAGCGGTAGCAGCGGCAGTGGCAGTTGCAGTGGCAGCAACAGCAGCAGTAGTAGCAGCAACAGTTGGGGCAGAGGAAGTGGTAGTCGTCGTCGTACTCGCAGTAATTTGGGGGGAGTGGGTAGGGGTAGGGGCCGGGGTCGGGGTAGGGGTAGGATAGTAGGGGTAGGCAGCGGTGGTAGTGGTGGTGGTGGTCGTAGTAGTAGTAATAGGAGTAGTAGTAGTAGTAGTAGTAGTAGTAGATACTAGCAGCAGTAGCAGCAGCACTAACAGCACTCAATGGACCTCGAACAGGAGGAGTCGTATTGCTATTGTTGGTGATCGTCGTGGAAGCCTTTCTGTTCACAAATGCCTGGTACTCCTACATGCCAGCTGCTACTTTATGTCAAAAATTGCTATCGCGACTGCTGCGGAAGCGAGTACAACTGGTGCTTCCCTCCACACCACACGACTGCAATTTCGCGCCACAGTGAAACAACCCTACTGTAGCCGAGAATCACAACATTCAACCGTACACCTGACCCTCAGGAGTTTTGCTGTCAATGCGGCAATGTCATGCTGTGGGCCTCCCCTGACATTCAGCGGTTATCAAAAGGTTTGTTCTTGTTGTGATCAAATTATTCGAGGGAAACATATCCGCACTGCAGGGGCCAGGAATGCCCGGAGCCAAACAAGACATACTGTTTACGTGCTCTGGACACGGCGAAAGAAGCGAAAGAATTAGCTATGACGAGTGTCAAATTTCAAGTCAAGTTGTCGGCAAGCGCGGAACGACGGCTTCTGATGCAACGCTCTGCTGTTTCTTGCTGCATTGACGCCAGCGGGAATCGGCCTCCTCCGTCATGATGTAGTTGGACTCATCCAATCCACTGAGTCAGATTCGTCGTAGTGCATACTTAGAGGATCAGGGGACTTAGTAAGTAAGGTTATAAGTCCCCTAATTGGGGATATAAGTAATTATAAGTATAGTTACCTTATTTATAAGCCTAGTTCTTTTATAAAACAACCTCTGCGACATCGAACCGCCCGGCCCAACGAAGCTGAGAGCAGCACCTCAACTGTGTAATATAGGGGTCTTAATAATTAGAATAGGGCTTTGGGGCCCCATATACTATAATTATAAGCAACCCCAAAATAGTATTGGTCATGATTTAGGCCCCTATATTAGTTCATGAAATTTCGGGCCTAAAAGGTTGAGCCCTGCCATGAAGGTAGGATCATGCGTGTCCAGAATCAGACGAGTTACAGGTCATCTGCTCCACTACTTAGTTTCAATCTGCAAACCCAGGTTTGCTCTAGGAAGGCTGTGAACACTATTCTTGAGTAAGATCCTCTGAAATCCTCTAAGCCGCAATCATAAGGGAATGTATGAAGTACCCAAGTGCCCAAGTAGAAAATCGGGTGGGCATGGATAAACCCGCCCTGATTGTGCTCCACAGCCTCAAACCCTACAGCCTAACCCCTAAACTAAACCATGAAAACCGAGACACTAAACCCCTAAAGCCCTAAACCCCTAAACCCCTAAACCCTAAACCCCTAAACCCCTAAACCTCTCAGCCCTAAACCCCTAACCTCTAAAGCCCTAAACCCCAAAAGTCTTAAACCCCTAAACCCTGAACCACGACCCGAACCGAACTGTCAGGACTCGACAAGTGGATCTGCAGTTACTTGGTTTGGTCAACCAGTATTTGTTCACGGTTTAGGGTTGAGGGTTTCCTACCTATAGTCTCCATTGTAGTTCCATTTTTGGGGTTAGGCAAGTTCTTTATCATAACCCAAAGGGTCCAAGTACCATTATAGTAGGTATTTTGGCCCCCAAAGTATATACTATACCATTACTTGGACCCTTTGCGTAAGATCCTAACCGTAAACGTGGTTAAGCAAAACAGGAGCTACACTGGCGACTGAGGGTTAAGGGGTCTTAGGTCTTAGGGTAGGTTGGGCACGTTAAGGGGTACTTAAAGGATCATGGACTTAGTAGCTAGGGTTATAACTAAGGTAACTATACTTATAATTACTTATAACCCGAGTTAGGGGACTTATAACCTTACTTACTAAGTCCCCTGATCCTCCAAGTATCAGTACGGACTTTTCCGACCCGGGCAGTAGGTTAGATGAGCGGCTTACTACATTGGGATTTCCCTACCTACCCTAAACCCAAATTTGGAACCCTGAAGCCCAAGCCGTAAACCCAACCTTCATTCCAACTGCAGGGCCCTTCGCAAGAATGCCTGAAATTATGTTTCCTAGACTACATCAGGAAATCATAAGAAGGAACCCTAAAAAGAAGGTTCTACTAAAGTTTGGGGTTTATGGGGTGTGACGGCTTCATAAGACCCAGCGAGCTAGGAACCCGGTAACCCTGACCGCCCACAAATGGGGGGGGGGTTCTGGTATGCATTATATTCGGAGTCCGAGTAACCTACATGTTTAGGGTTTGGGGCACTAGGTCACTCTTCTGAAGCCGTCGATTGGCTTAGACTTATTGTCCGGCATGCCAGGAATCTACCGACCTTGAACATCCAAAGCCGACAGGCTCTACGCGAATAGTATAGGGACCTTAATAATTAGAATAGGGTTTGGGCCCCTTGTATTATAATGACAGTAAGGAACCCCCAAAATAGTATAGGTAACTACCAAGGCCCCTCTACTAAACCCTATAATAGCCCGTAAACTAGAGTAATCCTTATAGACCCCTTCAAAAGGAACCCTCAAAGGAACCCTCAGGTAATTAGAAGTTCAAGCGTTTACTATAGAGGTAAGTATTATGGCCAATTATAGGGGGCTTGGTATGTCGTTCATAAGTAGGGTTATAATTGGGGTAACTCCATTTAGGGTACTGATAACTCTACTTATAACCTACTTACTAAGTCCCCTGCCCCTCCAGGTATGGTAGATGAATAAATCCTTCACCCCAAAGCTCAACCCCGAGCCTCTGTACACCCTACCCGAAACCTCTGAACCGCAAGCCCAAAAAGTCTTTCGTTCGCAATGCTCATGCGGGAAGCAAGCTACCTTACATTCCAAGTCCTAAACAAGAAATATGTGCCTAAAAACCCAAAATTGCACACCTGATCCTCTGTGTGAACATACTCGTGATGACACCTAGGCTGTACCGTGAAGTACAATAGCCCTCATTTCTGAAGGAGCGCGAAACGAAAAACAAAAATCTGCAGACTCAAGAAAGCACCAGGCTAGGCTAGTCTAAGGTAGCATTCAGATTTTGGGGTTGATAACAGCTTCGGTTTGGTAGCAAGCCGGCTTAAACCCGGAGACTCCGAAACCCTTAAAGAACGAATAAAAGAATCCAAGCATGATGTAAGGTATCTTCCTGAATTCCTGAATTATTTTGGAGTCTCTGGGATGCTCAAACGACCCAATCAACACAGCAGAAACTGTGTGATCACATGATGCCAAGCAATCGGAGGCATAGCGAAATTACCACGATAAGTGTCACTCACCCTCATTCGCCACAAGCCCTTACTGGAAACTGGGATTTTGATAAAATGATATTCCAATATGCAATCCACAAGTAATGCAAACCCTGAAGCCCTAAAGCTCTCAGGTCCTCCTGCAATCTTACATATGCTTGTGCGCTGCGTGTTCTGGCCCACTCAAGGCCCAAGCCGTTCCGCAGGGGGGAGGAGGGATGATCACACGCACAACCTTAAACCCTAAATCCCAAAACGTTATGCCATTGGGGACGGGGGCCGGGGCGCAACCATACACATGTATATATATGTGTATATATATACATATATATACATATATATACATATATATACATATATATATACATATATATATACACACATACATATATATATATATACACATACACATGTACATATATATATATATATATATGGGTGGTTGTCAATATTCGTTCTTCCAGGTTCGGCGGATGCACAACCCTTCGTGGTGCCGCCTCATTGGGAAGAGAAAACTTAATGACCTAGGCTTCTGAAGA
>BGNK01002850.1:400-23778 GCA_003297005.1 Symbiodinium sp. clade A Y106
AGGGTGTATGACAGCAGGGCAATGGGCTACCGCGCCTGCTGGGGCTCCGTGAGTCTGTATTACCTTGCGGGCAATCTGCCAGGTCGTGTGCTATGGCAATTCATGGAAGGCCTTTTTATTTTCATGCTGCTACTATTTCTGCTACTACAAGTACTAGTACTACTAGCTACTACTACTGCTACTACTAGTACTGCTGCTGCTACTGCTGCTGCAAGTGCTGTGACTGCTGCTGTTATTAGNTACTACTACTGCTACTACTAGTACTGCTGCTGCTACTGCTGCTGCAAGTGCTGTGACTGCTGCTGTTATTAGTAGTAGTAGTAGTAGTAGTAGCAGTAGTAGTAGTAGTAGTAGTAGTAGTAGTACTAGTACTAGTACTAGTACTAGTACTAGTACTAGTACTAGTACTAGTACTAGTACTAGTACTAGTACTAGTACTAGTTGTACTAGTACTAGTAGTAGTAGTAGTAGTAGTAGTAGTCGAGGAAAGTAGTACTTATATTAGCACTGGCTAGTAGCAGTACTACTGGCCAGTAGTAGTTGTAGTTGTAGTAGTTGTAATAGAACTAGCGGCTNTAGTAGTAGTAGTAGTAGTAGTAGTCGAGGAAAGTAGTACTTATATTAGCACTGGCTAGTAGCAGTACTACTGGCCAGTAGTAGTTGTAGTTGTAGTAGTTGTAATAGAACTAGCGGCTGGTAGTCCTAGTTATAAATATACACAGGTATGGGTATTATGAGTGCATATATATTATATGTATACTATATATATATAGAATACCCTATATCATGTATATACATATATACACATGATATATGGCCAAAACATGTTTGACTGATGACGCAAGCAGCGACGACACATTTCCCGGCCTCATGTGGTGCAAAGGATGCTGCAGGATTTCGACAAACAAAAATTGAAATGACAGTGAGAATTGCAGNGACCACCCTTCACAGCATTCCGGAAGTAGCATCAGTTTGACATTGTTGTGCAGGAGGGCCGCAGAGCATCAGAAAAATGTCGGATCAGACAGCTGGTCCCCTTGAACTAGATGACTGTTATCCTGTAGAAAAGGTCTGCAGGAAAACTTATGGTACCATAGCTGGAACTCCGCCCGGCAACTGTCATCGAGCAAGGGGTACAGTCCCAATATGCAATGTTTGTATGACAGCTCTCGCANAGAATTGGCATCAGGAAGTCAGCACTGCCCTTGTCCAACACTCGCATCAGGGTCTGCTGTAGCATCCGCCCCAAGGTTTCCAACATAATGCGCTGCGGTGGATCCTTTTCCTTCCCACATTGAAGAACCCAGGTGAGGTCATTCTCTGCAAGGGTCCGCTTGTAGAACATCTCCAGTGCCTGGTAGTCGGCTTTGAGCTGCTGAAGAGCTGCGCCCTCAATTTGCGGCCTGACAAACTCATACAAATCTGCAGGGTCAGCAAGTTGGTAGCTTCGGCGGCTCGCTGCCAGTTTGGCACGTGAGCAACGTCTGTCCGGGTTACAGACATAGAGGTGCGACGACAAGTAAAAGAAGCAAAGCTCCTTGAGCCCTTGGTCTTTTGTACGATCGAGCAGCTCTTCGTAGTCCGCGGGAAGCTGAGGGACGGTGGCAAAGGGGCCATCCTTCCGATCTCCAGGGCAGTCCAGGGTTGCAGCACCAGCAAAGCTGACAAGGCCATGTTCCTGATCTCCAGAAAGGGCCGTCGTTGCAGCACTACCAAAGCTGACAAGGCCTTGCTCCTGATCTCCAGGGACAGCTGTCGTGGCAGCAATAAATACATGCATATATATATANCCATGTTCCTGATCTCCAGAAAGGGCCGTCGTTGCAGCACTACCAAAGCTGACAAGGCCTTGCTCCTGATCTCCAGGGACAGCTGTCGTGGCAGCAATAAATACATGCATATATATATAATAATACGTAATGTTGTTGTCATGCTATCTAAATTATATGTTGTATGCATATCTACTATACATGTGAATATAGTACATATGCTAACTATGAACTTTTCATTTGTTAACNATTTAGTGTATGCATAGAAAGTAATAAATGTATATACATTATATACCCTATAGGTCCATATTATATACATATAATGTTTGTTATTGTGATCAGTAGATATGCATGATTTGTTTTTGCGACTGTTTTATGTTGTGATTGTATCATACTGATATTACGGTATATTGTATATACAGAGACTACAGTATCGTATGTGTACAGCAAAGTGTATATATATATATAGCAGATACGGTTGTGGTTAACAATCATGCAACTAAGTATCATTATGCCCGTTGTTGTCAATGTTACATATTCGTACAGCAATGACCGGTATTCTTACTTGTTGTTCTCAGTACGATGTGTTNTATCATTATGCCCGTTGTTGTCAATGTTACATATTCGTACAGCAATGACCGGTATTCTTACTTGTTGTTCTCAGTACGATGTGTTGTCTGCATGCATGACCTGCCCTTCGGTGCATACACATGTCAGCCAAGGCACATCCACCAGCACCTGGATCTCCATGTCATCGGTGCCTTGGAACAAAAACATGGAGGACTGTAGGAAGGGGTACGGCTGCTGTTCATATAGCCTGTGAACCCACATGTTCATGGATGCATGCAAGCAATTTGTCACGATTAGATTCCACGTGTGACCGATCAATTNATGCTATGATATGACATCCTTCAAATGCTGAGAAGCTGCCATAAGGAATGACAGGTCCAGGCTCGGACACGGTTTCCTCCCCACTATCTCGGCAGTCCATCGACTTCAGGTGCTGCAGCTTCTTGAGCCTCTGCAGCACCTGAAGCTTATATATACTACTATATGCTTATAAATATATATGTACACATTTATGAATGTACATATAATACTCATCAAAATGTATGTATATACAAAATTAANTCTTGAGCCTCTGCAGCACCTGAAGCTTATATATACTACTATATGCTTATAAATATATATGTACACATTTATGAATGTACATATAATACTCATCAAAATGTATGTATATACAAAATTAACATTATATATATATATACGTGTATGTGTGTATGTGCACGTTAACTTTCACAGGTAAGATGTTAAATGTATAGTACGAGTACATGTGTGTATAATATATATATATATATATATACACACGTACATATACGTGTATATATATACAATTAGAACTCATATATATATATAATATAAATATAAATATAAATATATATATTTATATATTCACCAGCCTGTTTTGCAGCAATCATGCCATGCTGCTCTTGGGAGGTGTGATGAGCACAGGTGCTGCCTCTGGCCGATGCTTCAGGGACGACCTTGTCCGACGGTTCATGCCNGTACGGCTGCTGTTCATATAGCCTGTGAACCCACATGTTCATGGATGCATGCAAGCAATTTGTCACGATTAGATTCCACGTGTGACCGATCAATTCCGGCTAGTTTAACATCCCTGCCGCATGCTATGATATGACATCCTTCAAATGCTGAGAAGCTGCCATAAGGAATGACAGGTCCAGGCTCGGACACGGTTTCCTCCCCACTATCTCGGCAGTCCATCGACTTCAGGTGCTGCAGCNTCTTGAGCCTCTGCAGCACCTGAAGCTTATATATACTACTATATGCTTATAAATATATATGTACACATTTATGAATGTACATATAATACTCATCAAAATGTATGTATATACAAAATTAATATTATATATATACGTGTATGTGTGTATGTGCACGTTAACTTTCACAGGTAAGATGTTAAATGTATAGTACGAGTACATGTGTGTATAATATATATATATATACACGTACATATACGTGTATATATATACAATTAGAACTCATATATATATAATATAAATATATATATATATATATATATTCACCAGCCTGTTTTGCAGCAATCATGCCATGCTGCTCTTGGGAGGTGTGATGAGCACAGGTGCTGCCTCTGGCCGATGCTTCAGGGACGACCTTGTCCGACGGTTCATGCCNGGAGGTGTGATGAGCACAGGTGCTGCCTCTGGCCGATGCTTCAGGGACGACCTTGTCCGACGGTTCATGCCATTCTTGCACATGTCACGCCACAAAGCATCATGCTCATGCACATGCACGTGCATGCATGCATGCATGCATAATGCATGCAATCCAAGCCACGGCTTGACAATCTGGATGAGGTGGTTTCTCCGGTGCCTGAGATGTGTGCTGCTGCAAGACATGNTGCATAATGCATGCAATCCAAGCCACGGCTTGACAATCTGGATGAGGTGGTTTCTCCGGTGCCTGAGATGTGTGCTGCTGCAAGACATGATCCTATATACAGTTCATGAATGCACATGCGTGCTGCTACAAACACTCCCAGGCACCGCATGACACACTGGAGCAGGGAGAGTTTCCGGTTCCTAAGACAAAATGCTGCTGCCAGAAATCATATCTATATGTTATAAGAATCCAAGGCACNTCCCAGGCACCGCATGACACACTGGAGCAGGGAGAGTTTCCGGTTCCTAAGACAAAATGCTGCTGCCAGAAATCATATCTATATGTTATAAGAATCCAAGGCACAGCTTCACACACTGGCTGCTCCGGAGTCTCCGGTTCCTTGGAAGCTGGGATGATTGCAACATTTTGACGATGTCGAGTGGATGTCTCACTGCTGCCACAGCACAGGAGGGGGCAACTGAGAGTCATTCGGCTCCAGTTAGAGTTCTCGAGGACGTTGTACCGTTGTCAGACAGACCTGGTAAATGTATGCATGCCATGCCATGTCTTCTGACACCCCACCTGGCACTGCTGGGTCCACTGGGCCCGGTTCCACTGCAGGATCTTCTTCCGTCACAATCTCATCTTCCGTTCTGGACTCCTCCTCGGCATTCTCATCCAGGTCAACTGACTCATCGTCACTGTGCCTCTCTGGATCTTCAGGAGCTCGTCGCTCCTCTGCAGGTACCGGAAGCCCCAAAGACACCATTACAGATCTCAAACCAGCATCTCGTGGACGATGGCCACGTCGGATGACGTCATTAAACACTGTCAGCATGCGGCGCACGCCCCATGCTTGTCGATTAATGAACTCTGGACTAGTGTTCTTGGTGTACGGACGTACGTAACTGTAAACACATATGCCAATTTTTCCTGTATATAGAAATTCCTATTATAGTATCTATACAGATGTACAGGTATATATATATATAGATTAATATGGATGTATACATATATATATATATTTTTAGTGAACATGTATGTGCATACGATGTCATCACTCCCATTTATGTGTTGTTATTGTTGTTGCTACTGCCATTGTTAACTTATGCCCATAATATTGTTCCACTTGGGCAGCAGTGACTATACAAACTACCAGTACCTATCGCTATATATAGATATCNCTACTATAAGTATGAGATTGATACATATAGCAAAATAATGTGTATATATATATATATACATATGTATATGTGTAGAACCAACACATACATACACATATAGACTGCTTTGTATAATTTCCTATATAATGCAGTTAAAAAGGTTCGAACTATATATACCATGCATGTTTTTCCTAGTATATATATATATAAGATCAATACACAAAAGAAGTTCTTTCCACATGCTGATGCAGGCACCGGTGACACCAGCAACGGACATGAGATCAAAGAAAGATTTAACATGCACCTCCAGCGTGTCGANTATATATATAAGATCAATACACAAAAGAAGTTCTTTCCACATGCTGATGCAGGCACCGGTGACACCAGCAACGGACATGAGATCAAAGAAAGATTTAACATGCACCTCCAGCGTGTCGATCGCCACCCGATGCGAACAGTGCTTGTATGCTTGGCAGAACAAGTACTGGTTGCATTTAATCGTGTCTCGCGTGATGCTCTTCCCAGTCCAAAGAACCTCAGCACATGCCGTAATGTCACATGTCACAAACCATGCAGCATGAGCACACCATCACCTATGACCAGGTACGTACGGTACGATGTTTCACCTTAGATGCTCCACGTCTGCGCATGCCGGGGTCCTTCTCCCAAGCCCGTGCAAGATCTGTCGAAGAATCCTGCATCTCCATCTCAACATCCGACAAGCCAGCACCGGCAGCTTCCATGGCTGCAGAAAAGCGCACGTCGCAGTGCTAGTGTTGTGCATGCAGATGCCAGATGATAACTTCGTCGACTTGTTCATTGGGTTCCTGAAACAGGTGTCTGTTCATGATTTCAACCTTCGGCCCACAAGATGCAGGAATGACATGTATGCATAGAAGATCTTGACCCAGCAAGGAACACATGCCAAGACATGAGAGTCATGNCGGCCCACAAGATGCAGGAATGACATGTATGCATAGAAGATCTTGACCCAGCAAGGAACACATGCCAAGACATGAGAGTCATGAGCCATCTCAAAAGGTGCAATCATGCATTCTGGCAATTCTGGAAGGGCCTGCCTCCACCCACACCACGTCAAAGTAACTGCCCGGTGCCTGCGTGTATGCTGCACAACACGTGCCATGTCTGTGAGAATGTTTCACAAAAAGTCCCGGCCTGCGATGCAAAAGCCATGGCATGCTCGATGCAAAAGCCATGGCTAGCATGAGAAAACATGTAGTACATGCAGTGCATGAAATCGAATGCTAGNGAGAATGTTTCACAAAAAGTCCCGGCCTGCGATGCAAAAGCCATGGCATGCTCGATGCAAAAGCCATGGCTAGCATGAGAAAACATGTAGTACATGCAGTGCATGAAATCGAATGCTAGGAGATCGTGTTCATGCTATGCTAGCCCAGGACCCTGATGATGAACATGATTGTGGTATGTTGGTCTAAGTTCAAACTATATTCATGTAGGAATCGACATTGTGTGACATTCTGCACTGTATGTGAATATTAGCTACAGATTTTCCAAGCAGTGCAGGAGTTCAGGACACTGCACATCATATCATGCATGCATGATTTTCCCAGCATGAAATGCAACCACATGTATGCTGGGCCAATGANATGTGAATATTAGCTACAGATTTTCCAAGCAGTGCAGGAGTTCAGGACACTGCACATCATATCATGCATGCATGATTTTCCCAGCATGAAATGCAACCACATGTATGCTGGGCCAATGATACCGTGAAAGTGCAGGCAACCATGCAGCAAGCATGAACATGACATGCTGGCATTGCATGGACTGAACTCATGCTGGCCTGACATGGACTGAACTTGTGAACAAATTCATGTTAAGCATGGNCCGTGAAAGTGCAGGCAACCATGCAGCAAGCATGAACATGACATGCTGGCATTGCATGGACTGAACTCATGCTGGCCTGACATGGACTGAACTTGTGAACAAATTCATGTTAAGCATGGACAATATCATGTTAAGCATGCATTTTGTCACCAAATATATATGAAAACAAGATTTCCAGCGTATGTATGCAATGTGTCACTAAACATATGAAAAACAAGATTTCCAGTAAAGCAAGTAAAGCAGGTCAAACTTGATCATTTGCGGGAGTTTNAATGTGTCACTAAACATATGAAAAACAAGATTTCCAGTAAAGCAAGTAAAGCAGGTCAAACTTGATCATTTGCGGGAGTTTGCGGGGGAAAGTGCTACAAAGATAAGTTTACCGGGAATCTTCGCGGAGAACGATGGTCCAGGATAGTACTTTTGCGCATCTAAATTCGCGGATTAGTAGGCCGCAATCAGTTTGGGTTTTGGACTCGACGCTTTCTGAATATGCTTGAGGGTACAACCCGTAGTTTTCCAGTCACAGCGCAACCGGATGCACCGTTCTGTCTTGAGGAGGGACATACACGTTCCAAAAGTCTGAAAATCATGAACTCAACAAGAGCGCGACGCTGTGGGGTTCTGATTCAGGGACCTGGGAAATAAGGCTTTGTGTCTCGATATAGAAGCTTCGAGAGGTCTCCCTCAAACCCGAAATCCTAATCATTCTAATACTTGGTTGGCCTTCCTCTGAGATGGATCCTGAAGGAACTCACTCCTTCAATGCCCAGACTTAAAACTAAAGCTGCTCGGGTCTTCTACACCGAAAGGAGAAATCTTAGGAGTTTGAATGTCTCCCTTGGCTGAATAGCAGCACCAAGTCGCTCGTCGCTGCTTCAGATTGCAACAGCGAAGGATCGTCGCAAGCTGCAGGCGTGCAGGAGCCGGATGGATGGAAGCCGAGCAGCAGCAACAGGGAAAAAGCTGGGGACATGGCTCTGGAGCAGTCCCCCCCTCCCCCTGCCCTCGAGGAAGAACTCGTTCGGTCTCGCAGTGGCTCCTTGAGCAGGTAGCAACAAGCAGCAGCTGCGACGATTGGCACGCAGAAACTCCACTTCCGGGTTTTGGGCTCAAGCCCTGTACGTCACTGTTGACACCCCTGATCTGAACCCGACCAAGTCGGTTCTTTTTGTGCTGTTTGGTTCCACTTTAAAGGCAGTGAGGCTTGCTGCAGCCCAGGCCCGCCAAAGCTAGATGTTGCGGCTTTCATGCTGCTTTTTGTGTTTTAGGGCCGTAGATACTTTAGGTCAAATTTAGGACCCTTTAGGTTTACCTGTCCGGAATTGCAGGACTTCAGCACTGCAGAATGTTTGGAAACAGTTGGGAAGGGTTTCTGTGACCTGAGTCCAGGACTTGTGGTGATAGGCTGTTGAAGTCGCAGAGTTTAGGGACCGGATGCGCGTCGTTGGCATTCCCTGCTTTACAATAGTGACCTACAGACCATGAGTAGCTTTTTGTCGCCAGCATTCACGGAGTGCCCGATCACGGGGAGTGCCGGGGCTGAGCAACGACTCCGAGGACAGGATCGATCTAAGGGATGAAAGATGATTAAAGGCTTCAACGTTGCGACTTGTTCGCGCTGCTGTTTGGCGTAAGGTTTGGGGTGTGCCAAGCGGAACCGAACGTTGTGAGCACGCTCTCATCAAGAAACCGAACCACCGCCATCCACCCGAAGATCATCCAAACCATACGTTCCGGGTTTCGAAGTTGAGTCCTGCATAGTTCTGATTTCAGAACACCATGAGCACTGGCAAACAGTCTTCGCGGTAATCCCCGGATACTACTGTGTGCTCTCGGATCTTTATGCTGTGCACGGCTTCGTCGGCCGAGGGTGCTTGTCGAGAACGGTTTGGGATGTTCGTGCTCTGTCCATACAGTACCACCACCCGTCGTGGAGACGAAGGTTGTCCGGCACAGGGCCTTTTCGTTCAAGTTGGTGATTCACTTCGGGCAATCGTGCTCTGAAAACATCGTGTTGCGATTATCGCGCCGGTCGAAGGCTTCCTGTGTTGTGGTGTATGCTTACAGGTGCGTCACCCACAACGTGGTCTTTCCGCATGGTCCCTCGCAGGGTCTCGCTGAGTGCTCGACCAGCGCAAAAGACAAGCGAGTGGTTTTGGCTCAGGGTTTTAAGGTTTCGTTAAGGTCGGGCTTGACGCACTATGTCAGCAGAGCTGATCAACTCGAAATGCGATATGTCGGTGCTCAGCCGGCTGCATGAAAACATCGCCACCAACCGCAAAGAAATTGCCCAGGGACGAGTTCAATTCTCGGGCACCCAAGCAAGGATCTTCTGGACCCAGTCACTTTCCTTGCTTGCTGCTACCATACTTCCGACAAGTTAGCTTTTAACTGTCAACTCCGATTTTTAAACCGAAACCTTAGAACCGAAGGCCCGAAACCCGAAGCTCAAAAGCCGAGACAAAAACATATGCTTATCGGACCCAAGATTCTGGCATCTCGTGCCGCAATCCATTTCCCAAGGATCGGTCCTGGCCACAGACCAGACAGACCCAAGACTTCTCTCCCCATCGTGTAAGTTCATTTCGAGTCAGGCTCTGATTTTTTTTTGTTGCGGGGGGAAGGCACCCCTTTTTCGACCGCACAGTATGAAGTCAGAATTTCGGGTTTAGGATTGTTTGGAGTTTCGAGCTCAAGGTATGGCTTTCTTACAGTGGAGAAAGTAGGCCTCTTGCCCTCAGCCCGGAATCATCCAGGTCCTTGACCCAGACAAAGTTGCGACCCATCTCAGGGCACTGGCCATCAGCCATAAACTCGCCAGGGAAATAGACCGTGCCAGGATTTCCCATGCCGGCCCAGAGGCAGAAGGTGCTGCTCGCCTGAACCAGCTCTGCTGCTGTTGTCTTAGCAGTAGTAGTAGTAGTAGTAGTAGTAGTAGTAGTACTAGTACTAGTACTAGTACTAGTACTAGTACTAGTAGTACTAGTACTGGTGGTGGTGGTGGTTGTGTTTGTGTTTTTGGTGTTCGTGGTTGTGGTGGTGGTTGTAGTGGTAGTCGTAGTTGGTGTTGTTGCTGCTGCTGCTGTTGATGTTGCTGCTGTTGATAATATTGCTATTGTTGTTGTTGGCGGTGGGGGGGCGGCAATATCGGTGCTCTTGGTGTCGATGTCGTTGGTGTTGTTTTTTTGTTGCTGTTGCTGTTGATGTTGCTGTTGCTGGTGTTGCTGCTGCTGCTGTCGCTGCTGCTGTTGCTGCTGCTGTTGCTGTTGCTGTTGCAATTGCTGTTNGTCGTTGGTGTTGTTTTTTTGTTGCTGTTGCTGTTGATGTTGCTGTTGCTGGTGTTGCTGCTGCTGCTGTCGCTGCTGCTGTTGCTGCTGCTGTTGCTGTTGCTGTTGCAATTGCTGTTATTGTTGTTGTTGTTGTTGTCAGTACTGTTGTTGTTGTTGCTGCTGCTTTGTTGCTCTTCTTATTCTTACTTGTCTTCTGCTTCGCCGTCTTCTTATTGTAATTCGCGTTGTTGCTGTAGCAGACGGCAATACTGCTACATTCAACGGTAGGTAGCACTGCCTTCTNTTTGTTGCTCTTCTTATTCTTACTTGTCTTCTGCTTCGCCGTCTTCTTATTGTAATTCGCGTTGTTGCTGTAGCAGACGGCAATACTGCTACATTCAACGGTAGGTAGCACTGCCTTCTGAGTAAAAACCGAAACATACACCTCTAAAAGGACAAGAAGGACGAACTGCCTTCAAGTTGGAACTTGACTGCTACAAGTAGCACGTGCTTATGGTTCCTAGCCAAAGTCAGAAAACATCGAGCTGCGCAGAAAACAGTCGGAGCCAAAGCTAAGGTGGCGAAGTCGTTGAACTGTGTGGTCGTCTGCTCCTCCACTTGGCAACCTCCGCAGACGTCCTGAAGCCATGAACTGAAAACCCTAATCCGAGACTGAAGCTAGACCTGTATGTAACGATGCTTCTCGAGTTCTCAAAGCTCAAATAAGCTGAACATTCCATCTTAGGCCTGAGAATATCATAACTGCAGAATGGGCTGACATTGCAGCAAGCTGGATTGACGTCGAGAAGATTCCATGGAAGTGTCCTTGAGCAGCTTCTTGTACCTCGGCTGGGCTGGTTTCGACCTCCTCTACCCTCGCCCTCCCTCCCTGCCTCCCTCCCCTCCCCTCCATTCTGTCCCACAATGTCCCTCTGGCTTGTATTTGGTGTTTTTGGTTTGTGCCAAAAGTGGAAATACGGTGGGGTTCTCACCGGTGTGGCTTTCAAGCATCGGCTTCGAAGGGCCATAATGCCACGTGGTAGTTACTGGCATCAGCCAGGTTGGAAGGATTTTAGAACAGAACGGTCTGAACGGTCTGGCAAACTCGATGTGCAAGACCAGGATAAAGGTGAACTCTGTGAGCCCCATTCCGTGTACAGAAGCCAAAATGCCAAATGCCCAGGAATCATGGTCTGGACTGGGGAATAGGGGCTGCAAGGGATGATATCAAGAGCATATGGCATAGATGCTGTAGGACACTGGAACCATCAGCATTGCCAACGGCGGAAAATGAGACACGGCTGATACGAACTGCAAGCACAAGCAGTATTGGGCGTTTGGTTTCATCTCCAGGTATATACAATCACTCTGAAGAGGATGAGGACTACATGTCCTAAGATGCACTTTTGTACATAGCTATAATAAATATATATATATATATANGCAGTATTGGGCGTTTGGTTTCATCTCCAGGTATATACAATCACTCTGAAGAGGATGAGGACTACATGTCCTAAGATGCACTTTTGTACATAGCTATAATAAATATATATATATATATACATACCTATGCTAATCTATATGCGTGTGTGTCGGGAGATAGATATGCATATGTGAGTGGCGAAACGTGACGAAGTTAACATTGCAAAGGTAATCCTCTTGCTGCAAAGCCGCACATGCACGCGGAACTGCTTCCGAAGTACGTTGCAGAATCCTCTGCACATGCCCAANATGTGAGTGGCGAAACGTGACGAAGTTAACATTGCAAAGGTAATCCTCTTGCTGCAAAGCCGCACATGCACGCGGAACTGCTTCCGAAGTACGTTGCAGAATCCTCTGCACATGCCCAAGTCCACGCCGTTGCAGTGAAAATAAACCACCAAATATCTTGCCGAGGGTGACCTTGCAGCATCAGTTGCAAGTGCCCCCATGCAGAATCGAACAGTTAGCTGTTTGCTATCCAACTAGCTCGCATATTGACAAGAAGGGCGTGCCTATCCGAGTCTATGCACCAGTTCTGAAGTTCTGCACGCGATTCTCCTCGGAGGCTGCTAAAGCTCGTCGTGCAAAGCAAGGCTGGCAAAACAAGCTGTCTGGCGAATGCAGCAAGAAGCATAACCGGCATATATGCTGTTGACATTGAGACTGTTGAGCCACGAAGAATCGCCTGCCTTCCCGTTAAGCTTTGTGCCCCTAATATGGAGATAGCACGTACCTGGACCCAGGCATGTCAAGACGCCGTTCACTCCCACGCCACCCCAACTGCAGCTCTGTGGCCGCATGAGCAATGCCGGGATGGCAGCATCATCGGGATGAGAAGTCGGCCTTCCATCTTCCAGCTGGCAATTTCTGGAGCTTTGTTAGTGGCTGGAACTCTGCAGTGCAACCAAGCTTTCAAAGTAGGTAGAGGACGTGCAGGTTCCAAGCCGACCCCGACACGCCATCCAATCCCACCTACTGTGCCACCGCGTTCGAGGGATCCATACCAACCTGGGGCTGCATCAACCTATGCAGCTATTCAGGATGATGATGTCTGTAAACGTTTGGGTTGCAGTGCAACGCAAACTTGCTTGCGATGATACGCTACAAGACGAAGGTAGTAGTGATAGAAGTAGTGGACCCAAGAGACCAAGACTGTGCCCTTGAACAACCTTGAACCAAATGCTCCAAGCCGGCAGAGTCAAAACCTCCGAAACCAATGCCCTAGCTGCCCTAGCTCCGAATACGCTCAGTCCGCTCAGTAACTCCCCCGGAAAGTCCGTCGGGCCATAGGACGGCGTCGGCGCCTGAAAAAGAATCCTGCCAGGCTGCTTGATGTTTCAGAGGCTTTTCGCGCCTGGCGAAGTCATGAAGTTCTAGTGCCTGCAAGCCTTGCTTCTCGAGTTTGACATTTGACCTTGAGGAAACTGATGTTGATGGAAATGCCAATGCTATGTACATGGAACGACGAGCAAACATCGAATGCCTTGATAGTTGCTCCCGTATCACAGAAGAAACTGAACCTCTGCCTAACATATTACCGCTTGGATCTACATGAGAGCGAGTTATGTTAGGATATCCGAGGTGAAGCATCGAGGATCATCAAGTAATCACACCATTTATTCTGACCTTCTCTTAGTATCGCGTTGCGCGAAATACTGGTGGCTTGGTTTGCAAGGGACTGGTGGAAACGTTCCATATGAGAGATTGAAAACTTGGCCTCGTCACATGCAGAGGGACACATCCGATTCAGGCGCCCATATCACATTTCTGGATTTTCATACCGACGTTCGAAACCCATCGCAAACCACAAAAAAAAGGGTATCATGTCATCTACCGAGCATTTTCAATGACTTGATTCTCGGCGAGACTTCAAACCTGATCCCAGCAGTCCATCTGGGCTTGATCGGTATATACAGATTCGATCTTTCTGGCAACGCCGAAAAGACGTGGAATGACGTGCATGTTCTCGTCAGGCAGCCGGGAAGTTCAGCACAGTGTTCCGATCCTCCCTCAACCGCTATCTGACCGAAACGAACATGATGAAGAGCATTGGCCACAAGTACAGGCTGTTCTTAGTAAACCTGCAGACGTCAATCCACGTGCGCCCCAACCATTTCCGGAGAAACTTTCACCCTGCGCCTGAATTGGCATCCACGGTCAGGGATGTTTCGTCTTTCCCGAATTTCCGCAACACAGCAGCGGTACGTGGGTCGTGCTTTGGTTTTTGTTGTCATCAGAGGCCCTCGGCTACAAATCGTAAGCATACCTGCATGCATGATTGTATATGTAAACGTAAATGTATATGTGTATATGTGTATATGTGTATAAGTGTATGTGCGTATGTGTGTATGTGTGTCTGCATGTGTCTGTATGTGTATGTATGTGTATATGCGTATATGTGTTTTCTGTGTATATGTGTATATGTGTATCGGTGTATATGTGTATATGTGTGTATGTGTATATATATATATGGGTATGTGTATGTACCTGTGTGTATATGTTTATGTTTATGTGTATATCCCTGAGGGTCCGAGTATGCGCAGAGAACGGTATCAGCAGGAAACATGCTGAGAGTGGAATTAGGCTCCAGAGCGGTCTTTTCTTATAAGACCTCGATGTGGGCAAAAGATCTTCAGAATATGTATATAAAATATAATAAATGCAAATATTATTATGCAAAAAATACTCCAATTGGCAAGTACACCACAGTTGCTGCAGAGGCTCATCATGGTCGGACGATCGGTTTCAGATTCTGTTCCTACCCTGAATCCCAGAAAATTGTAAGCTTGAGTTTCAAATTCGGTGGGAGGCTTTGGGCGCAATAGATCAGAGTCCTGTTTCAAGATCGGTGGGGGCCTTTAAGTCGGAGTGCAACAGATCATGTGCTTGAATATGGCAATTTAGCACACTTTCAGTGTGCTATTCGAGCAGGATATCTTTAATTAGGAGTGCAACAGATCATGTGCTTGAATATGGCAATTTAGCACACTTTCAGTGTGCTATTCGAGCAGGATATCTTTAATTGGAGTTGTAATCCGATTGCAAGCCATGATTCGCACATCGCTGCTTTTGCGAAAGCGGCATAATTCGAAGATTCCAGGTGCGCCCCTGTCCCCCCCTCCTCCGCTGCATGCGAATATGTGACACCATCGATATCTGCATGTGCAGTGCTGACTCTGGGATCCGCTCGAGGTCTGCCTCGTGTGCACGTCCTGCTCTTTGTTCAAGGATTTTTGTGCACAGCTGCAGAGGTGTAGCTGGAGTGTACCCGGATCTAGAGTGCTAGCTGCTCCAGCATGGCACTTGCTTTAGAAGACCGTCGGTTTACTCAGCCGATGAAGTACTTCCTAACCGAGTCTCAACTGCAATCGAATTTGTGCTTGGTCGAGGGTACATGCGCATGCATTTTCTCCGGCACCCAATAATAAGGAAGGTGCTGAGAAGATCTGTGACGGTGTTCGGAAGCATGTTGAAGGCATGCTCGAAAGCCTCCGTGCCGGTCATCATGAGCCGTGGCCGCACCATATACCATGCGACGACACTCGCCTCGACATGAATCGACGCATGCAGCATGGTATTCATGATCAGGGCATGCAAGTGGCGAAGATGCCCGAGCAAGTGGAAGGGGAAACGCCTGTGAGCAAGGCAGATCGCATGCATCATGTGCTGCATGCACTCAAGCAGGGTCAATAATATAGTTTTACTACTGCTTTCCAGGTCGGCGAGCCAGCGCTGCTGCTGAACTACGACATGCTGAAGGGGTATATATTGGAGGTCGTGTCTCCGGAAACAGGTGTGCCATGTCTTGGCGACCACAAGGCCGGTACTAGCAGCATAATTTTAAATTTTGCAAGATGATACACCGCATGCTGGCCCAGCTATCGATATCACGATCGATTTTGGCAGGTCGCCTTCCTGCACATTTCCGCGACATATAACTTGCACCCCGACGTCCGCACCAAGCGAGGTGGGAAGGCTGAGGTGAAGGAGCCCTGCTGCAATAATCGCACTAGCAGGGTGATGGCAAATTTTAGCATCGAATTCGACGCTTTAACATCTAAGGACTGGGCTCATGCTGAGGCGCTCAAGCTCAAAGGACTGTTGTCCGCTTTGCAGCGGATCACTCGTCGCACGTTCCATGCGAAGATTCTTAAATCGAGTAAGGGGTAGGGGGGGGGGTCGGGCGCATGCATCATGATGATCCGTGTATTGATTTAAAGCTCGATATCGATGCATACGTTTTGCGTTCGTCATGAGGAATGCGAAGATTAGGATCCTGAAAAGATTGTTCGCATCGCGAATGGCATGGCTGCCATCAGACGAGCCCGTGCCCGATGAGCTCCCTGCCGATGGTGATGCTTCGGATGCCGAGTCTTCGGAAAATAGTACAGTGTACTTGTGAAATATATATGTACGCTAGCGTAGTGTATATATAGTATACGTTTTAAATATAATGATATCATTATATATTATACATATACACTATAAATAAATTTATTATATAATTAAAATATAATTATATAGTACCGGTACAAGCATACGTTCAGCAGTCGACGACTTTTTGCACCTAGGATCCTTCTGCTATGCATATGTTTGGGTGAAACTTCGATGCTAGCTGCCCCGAGTGTGTTGCACTGGTGTACAATGATCCGGAGTTAGTAATAGAAGAGCATTGCAGTGTATTAAATTCGATTCGGTTTCAACCTTCCGCCAACCCGCTATATATTAATGAGATTTGCACAAACCTTTGGCCCGAACATACGTATACATGTATAACCCTTAAAATCCCAGCTCTAGATATATATATATANATATATATATATACCTTATAATAATCAATTATAATTTAATTATAAATGATCAATTATATTGTAATCCGATCGATGATGAGGTAGCCTAAAAATCGTCTCAGGACAGCATCTTGCTGGGTCTCAGCCCAGCTCCGGAGGATGTGGTGGATGCTCCAGAATCCGGAGCTCCTGCAGCAGTCGTCACTCATGATCATGACGATTTCGATGTACTTCCCCGAAACTTGGATGATGCCTCTTGGTTAATTACGTTATTTAAATATATACATGTTCGTACACGTACAGGAGCTTCGAGTGCGACTGATAACTATATATACTCTTCAAAGTACTGCTAGTATTGTACTGTGTTATTAAGGAGCTGGATGGACTGATGCATCAGATCCTCTGTGAGAAGAAGAATGACTCGAGAGATCTAGATGATGACGAAATGGAAGCGCTGCTAATGTCATCCGACTCTGAGCTGGAGCCTCCTGTGTCTCGGTGTGCATGTACATGTGTGATATGGTCATCGCATGCGATGGTCCACATATGTACATGTACGATGCACGCGCAGGTACCCGATCCACACACCTACCTCGGACCCGAAGAGCTAGCAGAACTAGAGGATGATGAGCGCGAGCGTGACGAGCGCAATGCGAAGGCACTCAAACTTGCAAGCCAGGAATCCTTAGCAACCCCGACACATGCCATCAAAAGGGGTGTGTCCAGTGCTAAACTGCTGGCCTCTTCGGCAAGCTCTTCGTCGCTCTCTGGGAGCCTGAGATCTTCGGCATCTGGCTCGAAAGGTGGATCCAACCCGGGCTTCAAGGACTATAGATAATAAGCTTAAGTACTTATTAATATTATTAATATACGATACGACGATAGATTCTAGATCTGTGTACTGCGTGCATGCACAGCTGCGTGTATACAAAATTATAGATTAATAATCCCTAAGGGTCCAAGTACATAATAATCATATACTCTCCTAAATATTGAGCTACATAACTACTGTCCTAAGCCCAAGTACCTAATTGTTGGGTCCTTTGGACCCTTAGGGAATTATAAACATGATGCATTATCTAGCTAATTATAGTGGTGTGTGGCAGGACCGTGCGCCGCTGTTGGGTGATCATGAGAAGATTGCCCTACCAGCTGAACTGCAAGATCTACTTGATGAAGACGATGCCCAGCAGCTAGAAATGCAGGGCAACGATGTGCGGGAGAAGCAGAAGCACATCAAGGCCAGTCACAAACAGAAGCAGCATGAAGCCAAAGCAGCAGCGAAGCCTGGCAAGAAGCGAAAGGCAGTTCGTGAAGCAGAGCCTGCACCAGAGACAACAGTCACGCCGGAGGGTCGACGCGGTCAACCCCTGGACGCAGCTGAGAGTGACATGCGAAAGAAGCCCCGGGGCCCACGCAACAGAGGGTCAAATGATGCCGGTAAAAGTTCGAAGCTCGCAGGTGAGATTACAGGTGTGCCGGAGGCAGCAAGTGCGAGTGTGTCGGAACCGCTTGCAAGCTTGCCAGGGCCAGATCTAGAGCCAGCAGGTGCACCAGCAGGTACGCCTAAGCCAGCAGGTATGCCTGAGCCAGCATGTGAGCCTGAGCCAGCAGGTGAGCCTGAGCCAGCANTTGCAAGCTTGCCAGGGCCAGATCTAGAGCCAGCAGGTGCACCAGCAGGTACGCCTAAGCCAGCAGGTATGCCTGAGCCAGCATGTGAGCCTGAGCCAGCAGGTGAGCCTGAGCCAGCAGGTGAGCCTCATGAGCCAGCAGGTGAGCCTCATGAGCAAGAGCAGTCGGAGCGAGATGCAGCTATCAACAAGGCAGCGGCATTGCGGAGAGCAGTGCAGCGCCGGCAGGNTGAGCCAGCAGGTGAGCCTCATGAGCCAGCAGGTGAGCCTCATGAGCAAGAGCAGTCGGAGCGAGATGCAGCTATCAACAAGGCAGCGGCATTGCGGAGAGCAGTGCAGCGCCGGCAGGAGCTGGCAGATGCCAATGTTAGGATGATCCGTGGTATCCCTAGCTTGGTGGACCTGCATCCGGTGCTAGGCTTCACAGCAAAGTGCCGCAGCCGCAATATATTAAGCGCATACGTTTGGATGCACACGTACCATGCAATGATCTTTCCAAGGAGCTACACTGTCTGTCCACCAGCCACTCTGGGATCCGATGTCTGTCCAATCACGGTGTGCTTGTATGCTAGCTCTTTCTATGTGCAGAGATGCAAGCGGGGAGCCGATGCGCGAAAGCAAGCCGTTCATTGGCTGCAACATGATATCATCATGATTTATGCTATGCATGATGTATTCGATTCGTGAGTCGAGTGGAAACATATCGATCATCTGCTGCATGCAGGTAAACGTGGACCGCAAAGGAGGGTCCACCTTGAATTGGGCCAGACACGGAGGACTCTCGGAAGCGTGCCCCTGCTACCATCCAGTCGTCTACGTACATTAGCGGGTTTAGGGTTTAGGGTTTTATACCGGACCGGAGTCAAAAGATCCTATACTACAATTAAATTAGGATCCAGTCGTCTTTAGGGTTTAGGGTTTTATACCGGACCGGAGTCATAGGATCCTATACAATTAATTATAATATTGGTTAGGATCCAGTCGTCTACGCATTATATAATAAGGGTTTAGGGCTTAGGGTTTACGATCCTATATTGCAATTATTAGGATCCTGAGCATACAGGTCTTAAAGCGAGGCGGGTTTGGGATTATTGATCATGTATTATAGTATATAGGCTTTTACCGGCACCGTTACTTTCAAGGGGCTGGTGTAAGTAATTACATCGCACAATATCTCCGGCCCTGTACATATAGCCAATTCCCTCTAGAGAAAGTTCGATAGGATGATATTACATAGATCTATATAATCCAAGCAATCCAGGTGGGATCTCGCCAAATTTCTGGCTGGATGGACTGAGCTCGATGGGGACATGCACGACTGCTGCTGGGTGTAAATGGACGACCCTAAACCCCAAACACTAAACCCCTGCGTACATAAAATCGTACAGACTCTGTACATGTGTATCATGAGGCTAGCATCGACAAGGTTTTCTTTTCGAGTTCACCGCCCGGTAGCTATTTAGCTATAGATCTCGGAAGCTGCATTTTGGGCCGTGGTTGAGATTTTGCTTCGTAGCTAGAGTTAGGTTAGATCTTCGATGCGATGGGTTTAGATCTAAATTTGGATCTAGACAGCCTTGGAATACCTGTACCCTGTGTCGTATTATATGGGTGTAATTAATAAGCCCTGTCCATGTCCAAATTACTTCATCGGGCTTCCGGATAACAGCCTGAAACTGGAAGAGAACGCAACCAAATGCCAACTAAGGATGCCGAGCGATGCCGAGCGTCCTGGTCGCTGGATCGATCCGCATGCAGCTCCTGTGTGCGGGATGGTCGTGATTCCTAGTGTCTAGATTTGGGGACTGGTGTTTCAATTAATTTCATGGGTCCTTTCAGCAGTGGAGCCTTTCTTGTCATCCTGGTATAGCTCTAGAACCCTTATTAAGTTTATAATTAAATCTAGTATAACGTATCTACACCTCTGCAGCAAGATCCTGTGATTGCTGTTGTGGCCTGACTGCCGGGGCCTTTAGATTTGAAATTGATCTGCAGCACATTGATTATTCAATGTCGGTGCACAGCGCACCTAGCTAGCTGCTTGTGTGCCGCCTTAGGGAGCTCTGGGGCCTGCGCAAGATGTCCGAAATTATATGTGCATGCATGCATGTGACTGCATGTGCACGTGTAGATCCGTGGTCTGCAGGCAGGCATACACACGTGCATTACGAACCTGCTGTCGTCGCACATTCTGGGAGGCTTAGATCTCCTGAAAAATCATGATGGAGGGTCAGGGAGAGAGAGCACCAATAGCCGGACCTCTACGATTGTCGGCAGTGTCCACTGCTCTGCTGATCCTTCTTCATGTGCCCCCGATCTTGAAACTTGGCAGCATATATACTACAGTACCCCAAGGGAACTAGTGCAACATGTGATGCTCCCGGATCTGAAACTGACCCACTATCTCGAGTGAGGATACATGCTGTGGACTATGTGGCTCAGTGCTGTATGCTTCAGCGTGCAACTGGGCTGATCCAGCAGGGAACGAAGTGGATGAACACAGGTGGTGTGTGTGTGTGTGTGCACATGTGAAATGAGGATATCCAATGCACTGAGATCTTTTGCGGAGTTGCTTCCATCGCAAAAGGGTTTCGTGACCCGGCAATACTAGTACACCTTAAACCCTGAAGCCTGGACCCTCGTGATTCCCCCCCCCCCAAAAAAAAACACCCTAAACCCAGGCCTGAACCCCAAACCCTACACTACTCTTGGATGGAGGCCGCCTCAAGTGCAAAGCGTGTCCCAGCAGCATAGATCATAGATCGTGATCGTGTCGAGGTGGAGTCAGGCCTGCATATATTTAAGGTGCTTGTACATGTGCGAACGTTCATCATATATCTCGAGCTCGAGGCTAACCTACGACTATGCTACGAGACATGACGATCACAACTTGCTCACTACGCTTGGTCTGCTGCTCGGAATCCAACAGGTTTTACGCCTTAGCAAAACAGGCCTTCTATGGCTTGGCGTTCCTTGCAACAGTTTCGGCTTCATGTCGAGCAATATCCACAAGCGATCAAGTATACGGCCACTGGGCGATGAAGGGCGTGGTTTCGTGCAGCAAGGAAATGTCTTAGCAACACGAGCAGCCCTACTAGCTCTTTTGGGGCTTTGTCGTGGGAATTATTACTTCGTGGAAAATCCCTCGTCTTCATTGTTGCTGCATTTCCCTTACTTCAAGTTCGTATTGGCCTTGGATCGGCTGGGCTGCAAGCTCACCCACGGCATTACAGTCAGGTGGTGGCTCGTCTTAGACCATGAGTGCACAGGTAATTAATTGCACTGTCTCACATATGCTATATCATTAATCGCTAGTCTAGACCGCAGCTCAGGTGGATGGGATTATACAAACATTGGTGTGAGAAGCCAAGCCTGGGCTTTGGCAATTGGCCAGATCCTTACATGTACAGTCGCAGATCATGTGTACGTAGTTTGGTCGATCCTAGGCCTGTTATGCAGGTATGTGCATGCACCGTCAAGCTTAAGCTGTCATGCTCAATCCCGAGCTGAGTCCCTGGGCTACGAAGCTGTATCGGAGAATGACAGCAGAGGACCGAGCAAGGGTGAAGGCCCGCAGATCACGACTGAAGAAGGTGATGTACACTGCCCAATCCAAAGATGGCAAGCGCAAAGTGCTGCTTGCTTGATTCAACCCAACTGCCTAAGCTAAGTATACCCGAACCCCTAAACATAAATCTAACGTCCGATGCAGCACCTGATCAAGCTTTCTGAGGACTGGCAGCAAAGATCTTCGTGCATCCGGTGCATACCCGAAGGCCTTTGGTGTCCACATTGCAGAGATGCACCAGCAGTACGTTCCTCAGATGCAGTTTCGATCATAGCACTAGAGCCGTACCCCGAGAAGCTAGGATATATAGCAGGTCGACATCCATGACAGGTCTAGTCGTCTAGAGCCCCAAGCTTTTCTGGACTATGGGACCTCAATCTACAAGACAGCAGGTTTTGCAATTTGGCATATATATTCTTCCCCCGGAAGCCTGGTTTCAAAGCCCAAGCTTTACAGCCTTGCATTGCGCTGTAGCTAGCTGATGAAGTGGAACCGGTCGCGACGACACATCAACTGTAATCGTGCAATAGCAGTTACTAGTAAGCATTTTTTGGGGTAGCAGCAGCAGCTTTAGCATGTTGCAGATGTTTATTTTAGGTTTGGGGCCTAGGGTCTTAAGAGGGCTTCGGGGTCAACGGTTCTGGGATTGGATTCTGGGTTTCACCTTGGCCAAGGTGGAGTGGCTTGAGGCTTGGGGCGCAAACCCAGGCCAACAGCCTAAAGAAATAAGAACTTCAAACCTGATGCATGCTGCGAGTACGTTTTACTAGCACCGGACAACTAGTACTGCTACTACTACTACTAGTACTGCTCGTAGTACTACTAGTACTGCGAGTACTACTAGCACTACTGGTACCACTCGTACTACTAGTACTACTAGTACTATTTGTACTACTAGCACTACTACTTCCACGACTACTATAATATAATTACTAATTATACGGCGAGTACTACGAGTAGTACTAGTACTCGTAGCCACAACTAGTAGCAGTACTAGTACTGTACTACTACTACTACTNACTACTACTTCCACGACTACTATAATATAATTACTAATTATACGGCGAGTACTACGAGTAGTACTAGTACTCGTAGCCACAACTAGTAGCAGTACTAGTACTGTACTACTACTACTACTGCACTACTACATACTACTACTACTACTACTACTACTACTACTACTACTACTACGACTACTACTACTACTCCGTATACTACTACTACTACTACTACTACTACTGCTGCTACTACTACTACTACTACTAGTACTACTACTGCCACTGCTACTGCTACTGCTACTACTATTATTATTACGACACTACTACATACATATTTATAATTTTTTCAGTATAGAGCCCAAGCCACCACTGCCATGTACCACTACTGAACCGTGCTGTTATGGCTGCCGGT
>BGNK01002850.1:30319-43770 GCA_003297005.1 Symbiodinium sp. clade A Y106
CTCAGGCCTAGGTGTATACAAGCAATGCATGCATAACATGTGCAGGTACATGTATACGTGTATGTGTTGATAATATATGTAAGTTATAATATATAATTATAATTGTACATATATATATACACAACTATGTGTATATAAATATATATGTATATATATATATAGTATTATAATAGAGTTGTACGTATTATTATAAAATTAGCTGTATATATATATATATATATATATATATATTGCTTGCACTGCATGTGCAATAATAAATATATATATATATATATACGTACACACATATTACAATTTTGTTTCATATGTTGCATGTACATGTACAAGGATCGTTCTGTGTGCTATGCATTTACTGCTGTTTATATAACATTCAATTTANATATATATATATATATACGTACACACATATTACAATTTTGTTTCATATGTTGCATGTACATGTACAAGGATCGTTCTGTGTGCTATGCATTTACTGCTGTTTATATAACATTCAATTTATATTAATTATTCGTTTTCATAATAATTATATATATATAAATACTTATAATATGCTAAATTTCAATCTCCGGACCCCCCCCCAGTTGATAAGAACAGACGTAATAAGAGTTATGTTATAGTATAGTATAATAACATATATATATATATTTATTCTGCAGCTAAGGCAAGACAGCTGGTGACAAGGTGCCGGGGTCGAACATTGATACCCAAACTACAGCGCCCTGGGTGGGGCAGGGTTCCCAAGATTCTTCCGAACTTCCCCTGGCCACCATTGCTAACCTGCAAGAGCTGCCACCTGCTGAGCTGGGACCGGTCATGTTCGATGGGCAGGCTCGCTTGTCTCCGGGCGCAGAAGGGTTGAAAGACTACTTCTTGTCTGAGTTCCCCGATTGCATGATGAAACATGACTTGGAATTGGACAGTGCAAAGTACACGGCTTTGCCGAGGGTCTTGGCAATTACGAAAGACTTGATCAAGGAGTTGTGTCAAGCCATGGACAAGCGAGCTGAGCATGAGAAGACTTTCGGGCCCAGAAGAGCAGCTGCTGAGGAGGCAGCTGCCAGGGTTTGCTCTCAAGCAGATCAGATGGGAGTTCGAAGTGAGAAAGGCCAACGCAAGAAAGCCATGACTGTTGCATGGTTGACTCGGGAGATTGCTAAGCTGGAAGCGACGGGCCGCAACCTCCGTGCAGATGTAGCCCGGCTGAGCCTTGTGACTGGTAAGAAGGTGTATGCGCTGTGGAAGCATCTGCAGACTCACAACCTGCTATCACAGCAGTTTCTTGATCGTGTGGAAGCTTGGCACGAGCTAGATGTTGTAAGTTCCACCAGTGAGATCCTTCAGCGTGCCTTTCAGACGGATGCGTATGCAGAGACGCAGTTGGAGGACGATGGTGATCACCCGCAATTAGGCGGCTTGGTGCTCGATGCAGAGCAGGCAACGCAGCCAGCAGTGGAGCTCGAGGAGCAGGCTAAGCCTTCCCAACCGTCGCAACCCATCCCAAATCCAGGCCCAGAGCAGACATCAACAGTCGAGGACACAGTTTCCTCACCCATGAGAAATCCAGTTGCAGAGCAGCCACAGCAGGCAGCAGTGGAGGCCACAGTTTCCCCTCTCGAATCCCTCGCGAATCCTGGTGCAGAGCAGGTACAGCAGGCAGCAGCAGAGGCCACAGTTTCTTTTCTCGCACCCCTCGCAAATCCTGGCGCAGAGTCGAGGCCACAGTTTCCCCTCTCGGACCCCTCGCAAGTCCTGGTTCAGAGCAGCCACAGCAGGCAGCAGTCGAGGCCACAGTTTCCCCTCTCGGAAATCCTGGTGCAGAGCAGGCACAGCAGGCAGCAGCCGAGCCCACAGTTTCCTGTCTCAGACCCCTCGCAAATCCTGGTGCAGAGCAGGTTGGAAATCTCGCAGATCCAGCAATCCAACCCGCAGGTGCACAGCAAGCAGAGGAGACATCAGAAGTTGAGGCCACAGTTTCCCCCCTTGGTATCGGAAATCCCTCTGCAGAGCAGGCACAGCAGTCAGCAGTCGAGTCCACAGTTTCCCCCCTTGGTATCGGAAATCCTGGTGCAGAGCAGAACACCCAAGCAGATGCAACCTCTCCACGTACCCCGATCAAGGTACATGTACAGGAACCCGAGCTTCGTATCAGGACCATGGCAACCCCTCAGAGGCATCCGCAGAGTCCCCGTGTCCCAGTCATAGCATGTGATTCCGATGCAGAAGACGATGCTGTGGCAGACGCGCTACTGACAGCACAATTCCAGGCAAGTCATGTTGAAAGTTGCACATAACATGTACATATAGTGTATAGTATATCATATGATATTATATATGCATATGTGTATATATATATATAGCTCGCAATCTCATATATACATATTAGAAGATAGCATTAAAGATCTAATAATATTTTAAAAATATCATGGAATATTATATTAAGATCTATCTCTCTCTCTCTCTCACTCTAGTCTCTCGCTGTCTATCTACATATCTCTCTCCTCTCATCTCTCTCTCTCTCTGATCTCTTTTCTCTCTCTCTCTCTCTCTCTGTGGGCTACTACGCTGTACATGTACTAATTATATATATATATATATAGCTAGATCGCTCTAGTCATGCTAGATAGCTCGTGATTCTATGCACATGTGATTAATGTTTCTCCCACTCCGATATCGACTTCGATCTAGAGTTTCGAATCGAACGAACAGGCCTGGATGATCAGGGACGACGGTGATGGCACCCAGAGTGTCGATGTGAAGGCGGAGCCTTGGCTTGAGGGCGGTGACAGCGGCGATCGTCTGGTCCAGGAGTTGAAAGTGCAGATCGATGACTACATGGCACCCCAAACCGGATCATCAGATGCAGTTGCTGTGAAAGAGCCTCCTGCCTCTGACGAGCAATCGACTGCAGCCCCGAGTTCCGGATTTAGCAACAATGCCTTGGGCCATGATGTTGTCAAGCACGCTCTGAATCGATTGGGCACCGATGACATCAATGCTGCTGCCAAGGCTGTAGAACTTAATGATTCAGGGGGTCTTTGCAGGGTCATGATAGGAATCGATCGGGATAGGAGGTTTTGCGGCCTTCACCCCAAGCCTTGAAACTCTGTCTTAAGCTCGGTAGCCACATAAGCCTTATAGCCCCAAACCCAATAACTACTAATTCTTGGGCGCAGGGGCCGCCAGCTGCTGCCACTGCCTATAATATAGCTCAGCTGCAGCTGCAGATGGCCCAAGCGCACGAATCTGATGTCGAGGATACCCTCGCGAAGGAATCGGAGCGCAAGGAACGAAGGGCTGGCTACATGCGGATGAGCCGCTCTTTGGAGCGCTACTCGTCGTGTTATCCCTAAGGGTCCAAGTACCTAATAATCATATACTCCCTTAAATATTGAGCTACATAACTACTATCCTAAACCCAAGTACCTAATTATTGGGTCCTTTGGACCCTTAGGGTATCACACCCCCCCTAGTACAATAACCTGGTACACAGCAACCCGGCTACTAAAACATATCCACCCAATGGCTCAATATCTGATCATGAGGTGAGGGTGTTCCGCAGGAGGTTCTGGATGCTGTGGCCAAACACAAGGGAAGTTACTTGGTGTCAACATCAGATGTTGGAAGTGTGCATACATGGTCAGGCCGAGTCGTTTACACCTGCATGTTAAGGCCGGGGTGCCATGCAAAAGTTGTTCGAAATCTACACTGAAGCCGGGGAGGACTGGCATGCTTCCTCCTTGGTGCAGCACAACAGCCGCACTGAGGAATGTGCACGCTCGGGTCAGGAGAACTACCGTACCTTCAGGTCTTTGGTTCAGGAGCATGGACAGACCAACGCAGAAAATCTCAGACGCGACAAGAAAGCCAAGCAGGCCAAGTCCGGGGACGCCTATGAAGACACACCCTGGTGGATGACGCATCCAGACTTTCCTACTCTGGAGGTTATTTGGCTTCAGTTATTAGTATATGTACATGTATTTCGAATTTTAAATTAAAACAAATACGAATAATATTTAAAATAAATAATAAATATAATAACAATATAAATATACATATTTTTGAATTATATATATATATATAGCTTTTCTGAAACTATATATATATATATATATTATTGATGTATATATATAATAATAATAATAATAATAATAATAATAATAATAATAATAATAATAATAATAATAATAATAATAATAATAATGCATATAACTAATCCCCTATTGTCGAAGTCGATGTCCCAAGGACTACGAGCTTTTCCTTTGCTGGGATACTGCTACGGTTAACAAGAAGTCTGCCGACAAGCAGGAGAACAGCATGTCTGCAGGTTTGAATCTCACCGGAGAGCAGCACCGCAAGATGATGACACTTCGATTGCAACTAGTACTAATTCTTTACTAACAATACGTATTCATACACATAGGCCCAAACCCTCAAACCTGCGATAAATCAACCCTCCCACACTCGGGACTCGAGATCTGATCATCGGAATTTGAATCAAGGCGAACCCTAAACCTGAGACCTTAAAGATCGATTACGCTTTTTTTGACCCTTCGAACGATAATAAACGTACTAAGACGCCAGCCCCCAAAAGCCTACACACAAAAATCCCAACCTTAAAGCCCCGCTAGGTCGTCCATTGGTGGCCGGTTGCCGGTACGGCTTGGAGAGCACGGCCGCCAGTTGGAACGCAAGGATACCAACAACAGCCTGGGAGGCGATCAGGATAAGCCAAAGCCGAAGCCGAAGCCAGCAGGTGAGGGGAAGGCCATCAATTGGGTTAGCAAGGGCAAAGCGAAGATCAAGGATGCAAGATCTGTGCTTACAGACGCCCGCTGCCTTCGAGGGCTAATCGAGCAGAAGCAAAAATCACCAGAGACCTCGAAGCTCCCCGATTGCCCTATCCTGGTACTCGATTTTTTTCCACGTTGCAGATTTGTGTTCTCTCAGGTTTCATACATGTATGGTAGGTGAACCGGTTGAGTTCGCCTTCGAGGGATACTTCATTCAACTATGTAAATGTATATCTATTGATATCCATCGGGGTTTGAATAATCTTTAATATTAGTCCGAAACCTAATCATGAAGACATCCTTACCCCTAGCCCACATAAGATCCTGCTAAGGTCCGAGGATATGGTCAAAGGCTACAAGAGTGAGATGGACAAGTACACGGCAAAGATCGAGGAGGCGATTGAGTCCTTGGAGTCTGTGCTAGTCGATGGGGTGAAGCAGGAAACTGTCATCAAGCCACTTTTCGATTCCCTCCTCAAGACTATGGAAGACTATTCGAAAGGTGTTAAGACAATCAAGTCGGCCTATGTATCTCGGATGCAACATGTTACAGAATCAAGATATCCGAACTACTATTATACTCCTGTAGCTATCGTTCCGGTACCCCGATGTCTTGCAATTAATATTAAGTTTGAGAACTAGCTCCAACACCCTAAACCCGATAACCCCTGCACTTCCAACCGATCAATATGATCTAATTTGAGGCTGATCCCCAGCCGAAGAAGAAGGCCAAGGCGAAGGCGAGCACCAAAGTGGCAGCATGAGATGCCCGTCGGCCCAGTGACCCGTGAGTGTTTTGGGAACACTCGAAGGGTTTTTTCGGGTGTGCCCAAGTTTCGCTTCGAGGCTGTGTTTGGTATGCAATCCCGATTGACTGGCTCGGCTGGACCTCACCTGGACCAAAATCCTAGCTCAACCCCCTAGCACAGCACACCATCAACCCACAGGGCCCACACCATATAATGTACATACGTATAGTCAATAGACGACTAGCTGAGGCCTTATAGGAAATGAAACCTCATGCAGACCCTCGCTCTAATTTTAAGTGTTAGGTATACATCGTGTACCCTGCTGGAAACCCTCTAAATGTATTGCTAGCATTAAATGTATTATACGATACATATGAGAACCCTAGAATGTTAACACTAAGCCCATAGGCCTTCAAGTTATATGCTTACACCGCCACCTGCGGCACAGTTGCAGCCAATCACGCAGTACGATGAAGCACCACGTACAGCCAGCCAGCCAGTCGCTGAGTATACCTTAGCGACACAGCTGCTTCGATCTTGGAGCAAATTCGCTATATTGAGTACATACGACCGGCAAAGGTCAGGTGAACTTCGAATGATTTAATCGTCTGCATCAAGCAGTGCGTTAGTTCTGGCAGCGGGTTATGCTGTGGACCCTGCTGTGCGCACATGTGCTGCTAGCGCTGGATGTGAAATCTGCAAGTCGACGCTACTGTATCCGGATCCTAGTGCTTTATTATATTATTAACTTATAATACCATCCCTGCGCAGATAATCGACATGGGCGAGCCGGCAATCTACACCACCGCCTGACTACAATGATCTCGACCGGGGTGGGACGGATGAAAATGGGTTCAGGATTTAGGGTCTAGGGTTGCAGCATTTCAGACCTACGGTGTTATATGCGACCATGGCCACTGAGAACCCTGACCTTTATTAATGCGAAAGTTGTAAGACTATGGGGGTTAAGGGTTTAGAGTTTAGGGTACCGGTGTAGTACAATTACAGACTTTCCTGCAGGAGCTCAGTTATGCTTCGGCCCAGAAGGTGGCACAGGCGGCTGCTGAGGCGGGATCTACGTACTAGTGTCGTCATGTGATCTTTAAATTGTTGCGACTGTTTGTTTAGTATAACTTTGGGGATTAAATGCGCTAAGAATAGCCATATATAGGATTAGGATTCTATTTGGGGATTGCCAAGCTGCCCTGATCAAGGACTTCGTGAACAATGGGCTTCAACCTGACCGCATGCTTGCTGGGCTTGCGAGTGCTGGGAGCAACGGCGAGTACGTATCGAACATAGAACGGGATGTTCTTCGACGAACGACTGCCTGCCAGGCTAGGGTTAAATGGTGCTGGAATCGATGCTATATGTACTAAATTCCATATTCGACTCGTTAACAACAATGCAACATATAGCAGCTCACCGGTTACCCGAAGCCCCGACCCTGGTTCACCCTAAACCAAAGACCCAGCAGGTTCCCATGCGCATGGTGCCTGTTCCAATTCGAACGAAGCGGCGAGGAATCTGGGTGGTGGAGGACCGGTTGCCCGGCAACATAATGAAGCTCCATATTCGCTCCAATTATGGTACCGGTGTAGATAATCCTATATATTAACCGTATGTTGGATTCTGTTTAATTTCTGAGTTCTCAGACGACACTATCTAGCATTAGTATGCCAAATCTAGAAATCGCATTGAGGCTTTATGCTTAAACATCTTTGAGTCGACGACACTATAGGCTTATGCCTGTCATCCTGCCTCACGAGCTGGTGGATTCGCTGCATAAGGCTGGAGAGCTTAGAAACATGTATGACATGCAGTGCCTGCGCGAATATTGGGATCATGTTATTGGTCATGCGACGACGCAAGTGCCCTGGCCGAACAATGTTCCTGATATGATCCTGCCAACGGGGTTGCATGGAGACGATTGCCGCTTTACGGAAACTGGTGAGAAGATTGTGGTCATCAGCTGGAACCTGGTCCTGGATTCCAAGCAAGTACGGTTTCCACTAGCAGTGATACGCTTTGTCTCTTGGCTGTGTAGCTGAACGATGGAGTTCGAAGATCATGTGCTTGGGCTTTGCGGGTTTCGGGCTTCAGGGCTGGGGGGTTTAAGCGGTACTAAAAGTGGACCCGGGGTAACATAGATAAAATTGTTTAGTACCGCCTATAGGAGATCCCGACATTGAATTCCGCCAAGCCACATATATAGATATCGTACCGGCGCCAGCAGATATCTGAACCATGCGTGGCCAGGCATTGAGCACAGGTTTTCCTACGCTCCAAGCGCTATTGAGACCTGTGCTTCGTTCGGCATTAATTATTCCCATGGACAATAGCTAATGATATGTGTTTCATTTATCGCTAGAAGCTCTAGACCTAGGATCTATAACCCGACTATCTGCACATGTACACACATTGTCATTTTCATTCAATATATTTGATCACCTTGCCAAGATCTCGGCATCCTTCAACTACTGCATGCTGGGTGCTGCCCCGCTCTATCTAGATGCTGCGCAGCTGAATCCAGATGAAGTTCCAGCGCACGAGTCAATGATCCCCGAGCCCAAAGTGACCTTCCCGAAAAGCTTCCTTTCGGAGATCCGTGCCGACTGGAAGTTCATGAAAGCTCCCTGGCCCTGTCGATGTATATCGCCGTGTGCAGCCTATGGGCATATACAATAATAATATATATATATATAGCTATAGTGTATGTAGGCATGACGTTTAAACTAATACGAATAATTATTTGTTCCAGTCGGTTTTCATATAGGAGCTGTTTTCACTATCTCCGGGATGGAACAGCCAGTTCATTTGCCACCACTGCTATGCGAAAGCTACAGACTATGTTCGATTCCCTTCTGCACTGTGGCACCTCCCTCGCCGGTCAGTTGAAAGCTTCGAGTCATGTTGCAAAGCCCATCGAGGAAACAAGTGTCGCCTGTGCCATAATCAGCATACTGTTCGAGCTTCTTTGATACATGTGTGTATGCACTGCGGTTAAGAATTCCGTGCAGCCTCGGCGCTGAGGCTACCTACTTCAGGTGCGAAGTTTTCATCACTCGATGTGCCGTTGGTGCTCCCTCCACACGATCAATCTTGGAATTTGTCACTGGGTGGCTGGATCCTTGCTGCTCGAACTATTGAAATTCCCGGACTTCCTGCCTCAACCAGTATGGAATGTGTATATGTGCTGTCGTACTTTCGAACTCGGTTCTAAAAAAATAAGCCGCATGAACATCCTAGTCTGATCAGCATGCCCCTGTGCGCAGGATGTTTGGCCCGCTCCGGACCGGACTGCTGCCAAAGACGAGTTGAATGTTCGACTGGCCCTTGCATTCGACGATTTCAACACATGGGCGCGTCAGCGCCGCATCGAGAAGCACTGGTTGCAAATAAATATGCATGTACGCTTTTCTGCATGCACAGTTTTGAATCTAGTTAGTTGTCGACTCGTCATGCAGTTTCCGAGGCACTCACAACCGGAATTTTGTGCAAGGATGCTGAGAGATGTGCAGTCCGGGTATGCCGAGCTGGCCATGAAGGGGCACAATGAAACTTGCTTGACTAATAACAAGTTTCTTTTTTACACTTTGTGATTTCAAGCAACACTATATGGCTAGTGATCATGCGTCGTGAGCATTAGAATCAAGGCCAGGGTGGTCATGGCCTGGCTTTCCGACTTTGTCCTGGACCTTCGAAGCAAGCTCCCTGCTGATGTGCGAACCGAGCGGATCAACGAGATGTCGAAAGTAGCGTTTCCAGGATTACTAGCTATAGAGCTTGTGACTTGGGTGTTCGAGGGTCCTTGTAGGGCTTAATTTTTTTTCAGGTTCTGGCTGGGGGAATTTTTCAATCGCATGGAGCGCTATGGGCACTACTTGACCGATGCGGAGAAGGTTGGGCTTCAAGAGGCTTGTGTGGCTTGGCTAGGTTTAACGACCAATTGTTGCGACGAATAGACGACAGCAATACCGATACCATTTCAGTCTTAAGGACAAACTGGGTTTGGCTTACGTCAAGCTGGCTTCGATGGCAGCTGATGATGATGAGCGGCTCTGGATCTTGCGTCCCAAGCTGCATGTTCCTTGCAAGCGATGCGGCTAGCTAGCGCACATGATATTTCGAATGGATCGCATCGCAGCAGCAGCAGCAAAACAGCAAGCGCGCATCCAACCTGAGGGAATGCAAGAGATTTGCTATTTCGCGACCATCGACGGTGTCTTGCCGGCAATATCTGGATCGATTTTAAATTAGAACTAAAATCTATCATATGCGGAAATCCGCAATCCCCTGCTGTGCCTGCTCAGGTATCAATCCGAAATACTATCACACGTTCAGGGATGAGGCCTACATGGGGACAATAAAAGGCTCGGAAATGCTGTTTGTGACTGGTCGTGTGGTCGTGTTGAGCATGTTGTTTCGAACAATAGCTGTCAATAGATTTGAAGTTGGCAAATCCCTCTGCAGCCATCGCGAAGCAGTGCCATCGACGAACCCTGGAAAGCAGCCTGATGAAAAGGGTATATGCAAGGAGCCTTACCTTAAATAAGCTGTAGTTTTTCAATCCGTTTCTTTCGAAGTTCATGGTATATGCTCGTTATCACGATGCTCCTGGCATGAGGTTTCCTTCGATGCCCTGACTCTTCGAGCAGTGCGACTAATTAACAATATTGAATATGGTGCACATGGTGCGGTTGCTATTCACAGCTGCTTTTGCCGGTGCATTCGAGCAGCCCGACCCATGCGGATGCAAAAAATAGGTCAAGAGCTTGGGTACGGGGGTGTGAAATTAGAGCATCGTGTGCATCAAGTATACATCAAACATATTGACATCACATCCAGCCTGTGAGGTCATTACACATCATATTTTACATAAATCCTGAGGTCTTTCAGGGGATGGTTTTTTGGACACCGTTATCTTCAGAGTGGTCTTGCCAGCTGAAGCCACAACCATGAACACCTTTGGACCCTCCGGGTATGTATATGTATATATGTCCATATGCAAATTTGTATGTACGTGTTGTTTATGCGTATGTGTATACGAAAATGTTCATGTTGATTTATATGTAAATGTATATGTGTATGCATGTATATGTGTAAGCATATGTGGTTGTATGTGTATAAGCATATATATGTATACATGTATTGCATCTATGTATATATATATNGTTCATGTTGATTTATATGTAAATGTATATGTGTATGCATGTATATGTGTAAGCATATGTGGTTGTATGTGTATAAGCATATATATGTATACATGTATTGCATCTATGTATATATATATACATATGTACATATGTACAGATGTAGCTAGGTAGATATGTTTATATGTATGCATAGATATATATATATATATGTATATGTATACATGTATACGTGTATATATGTACATATGCTCATATGTACATATGTACATATGTTTATGTATAAGTATATACGCATGTATGTACATATGTATTTATGTAGTTATGTATGTGTGTACGTATGAAGTTGTTTATATATGTACATACACATGTATATATGTATGGATGTANATATGTTTATGTATAAGTATATACGCATGTATGTACATATGTATTTATGTAGTTATGTATGTGTGTACGTATGAAGTTGTTTATATATGTACATACACATGTATATATGTATGGATGTACGTAGGTATGTATGCATTTATGCGTATATGTATATATGCATATTCGCATACATGCGTATATGTGTATATGCAAATATGTAGATATGTACATATGTATACATGTACATATGTATGTATATGTACATACGGTTATGTATATATATACATATATATTTATGTGTACATTTATAGTTCTAAATGTTTCGATGTCAATGCATATGCTTTGTATGTGTATGTGTATGTGTATAAAGTATAATATGTATATGCAAATGCACACGTATATGATGCCGTCACTGCCACTGCACATGTTTACGAGCCGCTCCATGCCTGCTGCCATACAGAGTCGTTTGCAAGGCCTGCAGGCCGAGGGATTCGGCAGCGCTCTTTGGGTGCCCAGCTGAGTGCAATTGAACTCGAACAAAGTGGCTGCATGCCTGCGATTGGTTTGGATCTTCTGCAGTACTCGTAGAGAACCAAAGCACACCTGTCGCAGACCTCGAAGGAGCCAAAGGTCTCGATGAGGTAGGAGTCAGAATCCATGCGGAGGGATTGCGATGCGCTTCGGTTCCGTCAGCCGATGTCCGATAACAATGGAAGGCCACTAAGATGCGAAGTTGGACTACATCCACCACTCATCGGCTACCCCACTTCGCCGCAAAAAGTTCGAGATAGGAGCGGCAGTTGAATGCATCAATCACCTGTGAAACAGAAGTCATGTATGTCTATATGGATATGCACGTGCGCATGCACATGCAGACGCAGATGTAGATGTAGCTATATATGTATATGACCATGTACACGTACATCTACATGTACATGTCCCTGTATTTGTATGTGTATATGCATGTGTACATGCATATGTATATGTAAATGTCAATGTATATGTATATGCCTGTGTGTATACAAAAATGTACATTCATAGGTAAATGTGCATGTACATGTATATGTATGTGTATGTGTATGCGAAAATGTATATGTTCATGTGTATGGAAATTTATATGTGTAGGTATGTATGTTTGCATATTTGTCTATGTATATGTATATTGAACTTATGTTTATGCTTATACCTGTATACATATGTCTATGATATAATGATATATATATATATNGAAATTTATATGTGTAGGTATGTATGTTTGCATATTTGTCTATGTATATGTATATTGAACTTATGTTTATGCTTATACCTGTATACATATGTCTATGATATAATGATATATATATATATATATATGTATGAATACGTGTATGACTATGCATATGTGGATGTATGTCTGAATGTGTATATGTATATATGTATATGTGTGCATGCATATATGTATATGTGTTTTATGTATGANATATATATATATATGTATGAATACGTGTATGACTATGCATATGTGGATGTATGTCTGAATGTGTATATGTATATATGTATATGTGTGCATGCATATATGTATATGTGTTTTATGTATGATTGAGCAGATGCATAAATGTACATATGAATTTATGTATGCATGTGTATATATATATGCACATATGTATAGTTGTACGATTGAATTTTTGTATATTAGGTATAAATATATATATATATATATATGTAGATGTAGAGATATATCATGCTTATATGAATATATGTATATGTGTACATATGCATATATGTATTTATGTATGTATGCCTACATAAATACATACGCATGTATATGTGTTTATGTTGATGTTGATGCTTATGTTTGTGTTTTGTTTACGAACATGAGCATGTACATGCCTTTGTATATGAATATGTACATGTGAACTGTGAATATAAGTACATGCATGCATGCATNTGTTTATGTTGATGTTGATGCTTATGTTTGTGTTTTGTTTACGAACATGAGCATGTACATGCCTTTGTATATGAATATGTACATGTGAACTGTGAATATAAGTACATGCATGCATGCATAGGCTTGCATGCAGGCTGACACGTTTTAAGCACTCCGACGCGATAAAGGCGACCTATTTGTACTATTTCCGTCGGCGTCCGGTGCTAGCGCGTAATTTCAAGGTAGCCGGCATGCATTCNGAAATTTATATGTGTAGGTATGTATGTTTGCATATTTGTCTATGTATATGTATATTGAACTTATGTTTATGCTTATACCTGTATACATATGTCTATGATATAATGATATATATATATATGTATGAATACGTGTATGACTATGCATATGTGGATGTATGTCTGAATGTGTATATGTATATATGTATATGTGTGCATGCATATATGTATATGTGTTTTATGTATGA
>BGNK01002850.1:44974-57895 GCA_003297005.1 Symbiodinium sp. clade A Y106
ACTACTACTACTACTAGTGCGATTACTAAAATAACACTGGTACTAAGAAATGTCTTTTGGTACGCGCCCCGGAGACCGCAGTCACTAGGCTCTGTTGCAGCTGGGGTGAGGGGAGTGGACCCTCGACACAAATCATGTTCAATTTAATTTAAGCCCAAGAAGTTCTGTGATGCTCAGCCACACGACAATCCATGTGCAGCCCCGCCTTTCTTTGTGCAGCTCGCCCTCTGCATGGACTGGATAATCGATGCGCAAGTTGTGCGGGCTTTTTCTAGATCCAACTTGGCCTGTCAAAAAGATGCTAAGCTCAGATGTTGGTTGTGATTGCTCGGCTGGAGTAGAGGCAACACGGCTCCTTCTGGTGCTATGGTGCATGTGCCTGTCTTCAGCAGTGCGGCATGGATCCAGCCGGCAGCCACCATGCTGAAGATCAACTGAGCGCATGGCAATCTGCCTGTGTAACTTGTGCCGTGCGGGCAGCGAGCCAGCTCGTGTCCAATGCTTGGGAAGTATGATCTTCTGAGTGTAAATAATTAGTCCTCAATTATTTTGGTCTTATGATATGAGCAGCACAAGCATAGGACGCCGTTGCCTCCAGCCTGAAAATCGAAACTGCAACAACGAAATCGCTATCAGGATGACCTGGAGCGGCTGACTAAGGTCGCTCACGAAACACAGCTTCTGTAGCTACATCTGCGTTCGTCGAGCACATGCCTGAATTTCCTGGGTTTCTGGCGCAAATCCAACCTTGCTCTGCAGCCACTGCCCATGACCATACGCACTACTAATTGCGATCTGTGATTGAATGAGAGCATGAACTCCTTAACATGCCGCGTGAGCTGGTAGCCTTGTCGGCACCACAATGCAAACCTCAAGCCACAGGTCAGCAAATCGTGATGCTCATGGAAACCCCCGAAAGTCCTTAGCCTGGAGATGCCTGGAAACCTAGCTCGGAATCATATCAAAAGATAACCTTCATCACGGCAACAAAACGGACACTTTAAACGCGATGCAGCACTTCTGCAAGCATGCCTCGATGCCACCGAGGGCGTACCTGTCTGGCTTACCAAGACAGACCACGGGTTTAGGGCTTCATCGCACTTGACAATGTAATGAAAAGTTCAGTTCCGGGCGGCATTGAAAGAGCTTTGCCGACCCATGCAGAAGGATGTGCTGGCCAGCGGCTCAGCAAATGTGACAAAAAATCACGCCTGCAGCCGGCATGGCCGGGCGTGTAAGGCTTCTCGGAGTGCAAATATCCACAGCAACGCGTGCAAGCTATCGGTCCAACCTGATCCACGAAGGGCACGTTCGACAAACTTCACACATCCAAGACTTCGTTACAGCCAAGACTACAAAATTTGCGAAATTCTACCACTAGATAAGCTGAACAGTAACGTAATGATGAAAGATGCGAAGCGATACCCAGTGATAACATAGGCGAACTCATTTTGCGGCCATAGTACTATTACTAATACGACTTGTGTTGCCTGCACTTGCAGCGACAGCAACAGCAGCGGCAACTGATGCTGCTGCTCCTACTTCTACTTCTCCTCCTGCTCCGTCTCTTCTCCTTCTCCTACTGCTACTGCTCCTGCTCCTGTTCCTGCTGCTGCCACTACCACAGCCAAGCTTAGCGTGGCAGGCTTTGCTGTCGCCTTTCTTGTACAAGCCCAAACAATTCTTTCAGAGCTTCACACGAAACAGCTTGATTTGCACGCGTGCACATCCTGCCTGGCAGCGCCCATCACCATCTGCGAGTCAGCCGACTGTGAAGAAGTCACGCTCTGGAAGCGCCATAGTTATTAACGTCTATATAGGCTGCTGTCGGACTACCGTATACACCGAGCGGTCAAGAATTTGAGTCTACCGCTGACAGCTGAATATCTCACCTGCAAGCAGGATAAGAGTGCATTAGCTGACAGGGCCCGTGTGTGCCAAGTTGCCATGTTCCCATTTTGGCATTGACCTAGCTTCAGAGCTGTGATGCTATGTGCTGCCATCGGCACAGATGCTGCATGATACAAGGGTGCAGGTTTCGAACGGACTGACGACGAACAAATTTTTAAACTTTGGTGACAGCTAGACCAGATTCCGAAAGAACATTCGCAATGGACATTGCAGCCGCATCCCCATCCATTGTCATTTGACAAGTCTCGTACGTCTGAAGCGGATGTTAACCTCACAGGCCATTGTAATGACGCCTGCAGACAGATTGTTACTAACCGCCGAATGCCTCGACATGGTCAGCTTTGACAAGGAATCGAATCAACGACGCCGAAAAACACGAGACAAGAGGCAACACCAGGATGAATTACGGGGAGCCGCTGGAAGTTGCACCTTCAAGTCATCGACAACATGGCCACTCAGCCTTGCTGCTTTTGAGGTTGCCTCGACCACTGCTGGCCTTCATACCCGAACCAACCTACACCCAATCCGAAACCCTGAAACCTTTACCAAGAATCCTACACTCAGAATTGCCCTGTCAGATTGCGCTGTCACTGCTCTTGCGGGGAGGGGGCAGTGATTACGTTCCACTGCCACTGCATCCGTTTGGGCTGTCAGTGAGGGAAGACGGATCGCCCGGTGCCATGGTTTTCCTCACTGACACACCGAGTCTTCGGTGGAAGGTGTGTCACGGTTTGAGCTCGGTGATTCTGCTCCGCTTGTGCGGGCTGCCTGTTCCGCATGGTGATCTGCGAACGCTTTTGGTCCTACGACGGCAAGGACCTCGGTGACCACTATAATGTCTGGTGCATGCCAATTGTGGATGAGGCAGTGCCATGGTGCGCTGGTGCACATGGCGGGACCGGCCAGCTGCACGGCTTCCATGAGAAGGTGCCCCACGCAACGGGGCGAAATACGCACGTGTGAGCTAGTTATCCCCGTGACTGGGTCCCCGGTACAGATTTGATCTAGTAGCCTTGTACTCCGTTTGCAACTGCAGCTTGACTCAACAGATTACAAGTACGTAGAAAGTCCATGAGATGCACATTGAGGAAGCCTTCCCGTCCCATTCGCGTGTTTCCGAAGCCTTTCTTTGCAACAGCAGCTCTTACTGCCTTGAAAACCTAACCCGAAACGCACTGCCCAAGGCCTGGACCTCCTCAACCTAAATCATACTGCTCTCAACCAAAAGCTCAACACAGCCAACGTTAAAGTTGGCATTGTCATCGAAATCCGTAAGGCCCAACCATAAATCAACCTGCAGTCCCAGAACCTTGAACCTCTGAACCTCAATATACCGAATTTGATTGCTGAATCACCTGGTCCCAATTGAGAACTTTGTAAGTATGGTAGGACTCTCCACACCCTAAAAAGATTGCAAGCTGACTGCTCAGCTACTTGTGATGTGCACGCCGCTGGGGACACAGGGGGTGGGGGATGGGGGCGAGGGATCGTTGTTTTTGTGTTCTTGTAGGGATTAGCGGTTTGGGTCTTCAGTGAGCTCAGGGTGAACTGATAACGTGCGCAGGGCATTAGGGACTGGAGGTTACTTTGCGTTTGCAGGTCAGGGTTTACGCTTCGGGGCAATGGCCCTGAAACTGCTAAAGCCAGTACCCACAACTTAAAAACCCAGCCCTACATCACAAAGACACCGTGGTCTTTACGTTTTCGTCTCGTGGCCAGCGCGACAGTAAGTGAAGGGTTATGTAGTGCTGATGGTGAAGGTACTCTGCACATCAACAGATGCTGTCATGGGCTGCAGCGAAAATCAATATGAACAATTGGAATCAGGATTTTCGATATCTTCAGCGGGGACTCTGATTCTGAATCTTCCACAACGATTTTCGCAGTACACAGCTTCTCTCTGTGCAAGTTCAAAAGTTGCAAGATCGATGGAACGACAGGAGATGCCCATGCAGCTGTCGAAAAAGCTTGCGGCGTGTATCCCGCTTCGGACAATCCGGGCTTGTCATCAAGGGTACTACATCGTGATTGCTGATTCCGTATGTGGATTAGTGATGAAGGCATGCTTTTCCAACTGCCACGGCACATCCCACATTTTGGCCGGGGGCTTTTCACACGTTGGCACATGGGTGTTTGTGCTACCGGTACCCCGTCGATAAGCTGAAGAAACAAACTCGCAACACTCCGGTGCACATGTCTGCATACCCTGTTCTTCTTCACACCGCCGAATAAAATACATTGGTGCAGCATGCTGACACGGCCCTGTTGGCGAGTCTCGTTACCCATGCCTGGATGCTATGAGCACTAATAACGGCTTGGTTTGCTTGAGCATGCTGTTTGGGCTCTTATCGCTGTTCATGCAGTTCTTTCAGGCTTGGCTTGTCGCTGAACATGTCTAGAGTCTAGTCCGCAGTTGCAGGGTGCTGTCTGTCACTCGCGAATTACATGTTGTTGCTTCGGCGGTGCTGGTGCTGGTTGCGGTGGCAGTGTCGGTGAGGGCGGGGGCGGGAGCGGTAGCGTGGGTGCCTGTTGTGCTGCTGGCGCTGGTCGGGCTGGTGGTGCTGGCGGTGCTGGTGGTGGTGCTGCTCTGGCGGTGGTGGTGGCGGTGGTACATCACCGGGTCTTAGTTTATGCAGATGTTTATTGCCACTGTTCGTTATGCATCTGTGTTTGTCTTCTTTGCTGAGATGAACGAAACCCTGGAACTCTGGAGAGCTACAAATGCTCAGCTTAGCGAGGCTTCCCCTACTGGAGCTGGAAAAGTTCGGGCCGCTGCTCATAGAGCCGCGATAGCAGGTACTCTTCATCGAAGCAAGGACAGCCGCAGTCACGGTCACCTTAGCAATCCCTGGAACTGGAAAACAACAAAAAACATATTCAACTACGATCAGAACAGACCTGCTGTCTCGACTTGAATTCTGCGTATAAGACCCTACAGCTTGCGCTAAATCGCAGGGTCTGGGGCCGAACGATTGGAGGTCTTGGGGCTTGGGATCTAGAATCTAGAGCTGTTGGGCGTTCACGTCTGCAAGGTCTTGAGTCTTGAGGTCCTGCCCCTTCAAGGGTGTGGTGTGGATGGTGCTCTGCTATTCCGCCTAACCTGTTGGCTCTGAAGGTTGCGGTTTGAGGAAACACATGCAATGTAAACCTAACTTGATCCGCTTTCAACACAAGTATAGCCCAACACCACAACACCAAGAAATTTCCCGGAGGGTTTGGCAGCACGTGTCTGTGGGTGCACAGAGATTCACTCCGAGGTTCCAGTCCTGCTACCTTGCAAAATTTGGTCTGGGGCTTAGGCAAGAAGCCCAAGCCACCTAAACCCCTTCCCCCATGCACAGAAATGCATACTACCCTGTGGGGCCCCGAAAGCCGCAAGCAAGTGCAGGGTGTAGGGGTTTGTAGACCCAGGTTGTGCGATTGGACATGGTAGCGAAATTCAGCAAAGCCACGGGTAGCAGCCAAGACCTGGTTGTACGCCTGCATGAGTTCGGGGCAATCGGAGCCGTGCACTGCCAAATACCTGTGCAGAGCATGCAGAGCAAACCCAAGCCGTACAAACCCTGAATGAGCAAGTTCTTATCCGGCCCAGTGACGAGAAGAGTGAGTCTGGTTTTTGGAAGTATGCCTTCCGGTTCCAGAAAGTTTTACATTCAAGCTTGGTGGTTGCCTTTAATTAGTAAGGCTTTCAAAGGTTCCAGAAGCTTCGTTCGTATGAGGTTGGGGATGGGTGGATAGGTGGGCCTGAGTTCAGAATGGTGACCAGGGCTTCAGGTTCAGTGTCCGAAGCAGCAAGACCGATAGACGGATGCCGAACTGGAAGCCTTGAGAGAGACCCGGTCTTGACCTATATACTGCCCGGCACCACGCCGCCCCCGAACCTTCGCATCAAAGACTAGGGCAGCATGCGATGCTCAGAGGCTCAGAGCTTATGATTTTAACGTCTTTTGAAGTTGTGGTGCAACTTATGTTCCAGCAAGACTACAGCAATTCACCCGTACTCAGCAAATCAGCCATTGAGCAAGAAAGCTTTTGAGGGCATCGCTCCATAGTTGTTTTCGAGTGTACCACTCAAAAGGATTGCACCAAGTACAGCAGAGATGCTTCGCATAAACGATCAAGGTTTGATTGCACTCCTGCTTTGCCACGGGCAGGATATGGCTTGGTGGGCGACTTGTAGACACTTACGTCCGCAGGCCCGAAACTCCGAAACCCCAATGCCGTCGTCATGCAACGTCCTTGGAATTTGCCATCTCAGAAAGTTAGTGACCCAGCAACATGAGTTGATCCCAAAACGTGGTGATGTTCTGCATGAGGCTTGGCGTGGGGTTAAACCGACAAGACAAGAACTACGGTAACTTTACTGGGGTATTGCAGCTGAGCTCAAGGAATCGCCCTCTTCCCAAACCTACTCCCTGCTGGGAAGTTGGACTGCTGGGGGGCCAAGATGGACAAGCTGGGGTGGGAGGGAGTTTACTGGCTTGGGGCTTGATGGGTCGGGGCTTGCGGTTTGCGGCTTGGCTCTTGCATGATCGTGGCTTGCAGCGCTGCAGGATCAAGCTCTGCACATGTAACACGGAAAACTTATTGCCAAGCGAAACGACCGCCGCCCACTCCCTGCAATGTGTGCCACAAAGTATAGAGATCGTTCTCAGTACAAGTACCCTGCTTCGTGGTCAGTGACCTTCTGAAAATGCCCACACGTCTCGATAGATGATCAACAGCGGACCCCACACGTAGGAGCATGCCACCATGAGTTGAGTAACAGTTGCAATCTTTTAGATCCTGCAAGGCATAAACAACCTTTAAACCCCAAACCCGAAAGCGCAAACCTTAGACTGGATCAACTCCACATTAAGTATCGCAGCATCTCCTTGCGGCCAAACCAGACAGATTTCTGCGGCGTTGCAAAATAGTGTTTCACCTTCAGGTCGAGTTCTTAGTAGATTGCAGTATCTTAGGCTCCTGGGCCTGGGGGCTTTCAATTCTTTCAGAGCTATGCCTAGAAGTCAAAGAAGCAGCTTGGCAGCTTCTAGCTGACTCCGCTGTACAGTACAGGTTTAGGATCTCAAGTATTACGGTTTATGCTGGTGTTGGAGACTCCGAGATCGCATCTCCGAAGTAGTTTGCTTTGCGTGGTCTACAGGGTCTCGGACTTTTGTCTTACATGCCCTCTCACAAGCTGGATGACCCTCACGACAGGAATTTGCCAACTGAGGTGTTAAAGAGCCGAGACCTGAACCAAAAACTGTATTTTGAATCCCATGAACCTTCACTCTAAACAAAAGTAAATAGCTCCAAGAAAATTTCAAGTTCGTATATTTGGACCAAGTGTAGAAGCTCAGCGAAGCTTGAGTTGGCTAAGCACGCGTAAGTAGACCCGAAACTCACAAAAGGTCTCTACACAGACGCCATACATGTCTGAGTCAGCCACTAAACTCAACTGAAAATCAAAACTAGCCAACTCGGAGACTAATGCATCCTGCAGCCAGGAATGGTCCCGATTCTGGGCATTGCCCTGTGACCCTCAAAGAAAGCCCCAAAAGCAATCATGAGGGAAGATAGTTTCAGACCTCAATTTAAGGGCGTAAAGCCATGAGGTGTATAGAGCCTGAAACCTGAAACCCTCAACCCTATCCCCAGGCTGTAAGTCATTCGGGGCACGCCAAGCTTGCCACGCTGCAGCTGTTGAGCGGCTGTGTTGGCCCAGGGCAACATACTGCTGTCCGCGTTGGCATCGATGAGTGTCGTGACGGCATTGGGTCTCTCAGCTGCGTACTTGCAGAGTACAGGCAGCTTGTTCAACCAGATCTTCACAACATCACGCTGAAGCACCGGCCCCTTCGGATGCCATTTTAGGTGGCATGACCCATCAGAAGGAATGCGGGTGACAACATCGTCATACTCCAGGTCCGTCAGCTTCATGCCTTTATGGTAAAACCGAATCTAAACAGTTCAAACTAGCTGTTCCAAAGAGTTTCTTTAACCGAGCTGAAAGCTTATACTGGCAAGAACTAAATCACTGTGCCCGTGTGTGAACTTTTCGCAGGATGAAACCATCGAGTCGATAGCATCCACGTCCCCCACGAGGCCGACATTCTGCAAATCTTTGGAGGATACGAAGCTGCACAGGCTGCCCAGGCTGCTTTTGTAGCTCGCAAGCGAATGCCTCGCGGTTTGCAAAGGCTGACACGTTGATTGCCCTAAGTAGGTTGCAATGACATCAAAGCCATAACCACTATGCGCACGATTTGATGAGCATCCTTGCGACTGGCAAAACTGTCAGGATCATTCCTGATGCAGTTCTGTGCTCCCTTGTGATGGTCGGCTGGTTTTCCATACCAAAACGGCAACTTGCCGCAGCAACACACTGAAAACGCCAAATCTTGAACCCTCCCTCACACCCTGAACGCCTTATACGTGAACGTGGACCCTGACCCATCAGACCCGCTGGCGCCTAAAAACACCAAAACACTTATTTCGGGCTCATCCCTGTACAAGCGCAGCTACTTCTTGTTCTCCGCCAGCGGCACGTAGAAGAGGAAATGCTGAGGCACGGAGGAGTCCCTGGTCGAGGGTTCTTCCACGGTTCCATGAAGATCCATACCACAGGGGATCAAAACTCAGGAAGCTAAAGGACATTAACAGACCCTCGAAAGAAGTGTAGAGTTGTCGTAAGGGTTCGAAAGATTCAGGGTAATCGAAGTTATCCAAGGGTTTGCCTGTTGTTTAATTCCTATCTGGAGATTGACAACTAAACTGTCCAAGAACCGCATTTCGTTCTTAGCGGCGCCAAGACTTCTTGCTCAAGATGCCCATGTCAGAATTACGGAGCCTTGCAATTATCAAGAGCGCAGTCCTGATTGCCAGTCTCTGGGTTCACCATTTAGGCCTTCAGAGCCCGACAATCCTGACACGGTCCCCACGACAGCGCGAAGCTCCATCACAAAGTTCCGTTTCGGTCTGTCTATATCTATGTCGGCCATTCCTTTGCATGATACACATGTAGAGACTTCATGCATGTGCGCATGTACAAATGTAGTATGTGTGCATGTTTGTACGTGTGTTGCCTGTGCATGTGCATGTACATGATTGTTATATTCAAAAACGTAGGTGGTGAAGGAATATGTACTTGTAGGTGTGTGTATGTATGTATGTATGTATNGTGTGCATGTTTGTACGTGTGTTGCCTGTGCATGTGCATGTACATGATTGTTATATTCAAAAACGTAGGTGGTGAAGGAATATGTACTTGTAGGTGTGTGTATGTATGTATGTATGTATGTATATATATATATATATATATATACCTCTACAAGTACGGTTATATATATATATATATATGCATTTACACATATATGTAGTTGAAAACAATACACATATGAATAAAAATATGCAGACGCAGGTGTACGGCCGTTGGTCTAAATATTGCTTAATCCCGGCATGACTTTCTTNTATATATATGCATTTACACATATATGTAGTTGAAAACAATACACATATGAATAAAAATATGCAGACGCAGGTGTACGGCCGTTGGTCTAAATATTGCTTAATCCCGGCATGACTTTCTTCGCACAAACAAAGTTTACTTTCGCAACAGCATCACGCAGAACTTTCGCAAAGGCATGTTTACATACACTTGTAGGGATTTAATTTGCCCCAAATGAGGAAGAATTGTTCGGGGGCTGCCTAGTAGCCCTTTTCAGCGGTTTCTGGAAACTTCTTACGGACGCCGTAAAGGCTACTCGGGTTAAGGCATGTTTACGAGTTTCTCAAAGTTTAGCAATGGCGCGGCTTGATTGCAAAGCTTCCTGAGATTTTCTCAGGCTGTCTCAACAATACTGTTACTGCGTACTATCGCTAACCGAACCATTTGTAGCGCTGATGTTGAGGCCACGAAACGGTCCGCACCTCAAGAACCTGCCACCTGCCGCCTGCCTCCCCACTCCGAATCTTCCACCCCACCTGCCTCCCATCTCTCCCGCACCTGCCACCTCCCACCTCCCTCCACCTCTGTGAAGCTGGGAGATAGGGGCAGGCAGGCGGGATTGGTATGCGGTATTGCATATTAACAATGTAGATATCCAACCAAACCAAAACTGCGCAATACTAGTAACACGCATACAACTTGCGCGGAACTTTCGCGCTGTACTCCCAGTACCGGAAACTGCTTCTCGTCATGCAGGTGATACTGGCAGCACTAGTATTAGTACTAGTACTAGTACTAGTACTAGTACTAGCAATAGCAAGAGCAATAGTAATAGTTCTAGTAATAGTAACAGTAATAGTAATGGCAATAGTAATAGTAAGAGGAATAGTAAACAGGAATAGTAATAGTAAGAGTAAGCGTAAGAGTAATGGTAATAGTAATGATAACAGTAATACTAGTGGTGGTGTTAGTAATAGCAGTAGTCGCGCATCATCATCATCATCATCATACAGCAAGAGTAGTCAAGAGTAGTAGTAATAGTAATATTCATGGTACTTGTAATAGTAACAGTAGTCGTACTAGTACTAGTACGAATACTAGTGCTGGTACTGGTACAAGTACTAGTACTAGTAGTAGTGCTACCGGTATGGGTACGGGTACTAGTACTAGCACTCTTACTCTTACTCTCTTATACTCTTACTCTCTTATACTCTTATACTCNGCTGGTACTGGTACAAGTACTAGTACTAGTAGTAGTGCTACCGGTATGGGTACGGGTACTAGTACTAGCACTCTTACTCTTACTCTCTTATACTCTTACTCTCTTATACTCTTATACTCTTATACTCTTATACTCTTACTCCTACTCCTACACTTACACTTACACTCATACTCATACTCTTACTCTTACTCTTACTCTCACTCTCTTACTCTTACGCTTACGCTTAACCTTACCCTTACCCTTTCCCTTACGCTTACGCTTGCACTTNTACACTTACACTTACACTCATACTCATACTCTTACTCTTACTCTTACTCTCACTCTCTTACTCTTACGCTTACGCTTAACCTTACCCTTACCCTTTCCCTTACGCTTACGCTTGCACTTACGCTTACGCGTACTCTTACGCTTACTCTTAGGCTTGCTCTTGCTCTTGCTCCTACTCTTGAACCTACTCTTTAACCTACTCTTAAACCTCGTCTTCAACTTCCTCTTTCTCTTCCTCTTCCTTTTACGCTTACTCTCACTCTCAGTCGTAGTCGCAGTCGTACTCGTACTAGTATAATAGTAGCAGCAGCACTAGCGGGTGGGTGGGGGTGTCAGTTTGGTGGTCTTGGCAATTTTGGTTTCCTTGCACCACTTGGTTGGGCGGGGGGAAAGGCCTCGTCATCTTGGTAAACTTGGTCATCTTGATAATCTTGCTTTCTCCCGAAGATGACCGGTCATCTTGCCCCCGCCCCGAAGTGGTGCAAGCGGTACAGGTGGTGCAACCGGTGCAACAAATTTCCAAGATCACCACCAAACCCCCCGGCCAAAAAATTCCAAAACGCAAGATTTTCACTGTTTCCAAGATGACGTGCAACGGTTAGCTGCTCTAAATTGACGGCATAATATAGCAGTCGTAGTAGTAGTCCTAGTAGCAGCAGTAGTCAATAGTAGTGGTAGTATTAGCAACAGTAGTACTGGTACTAGAACCAGTAGTAGTACTAGTATTAGTACTAGTACTGGTACTGGCACTGGCACTAGTAGTAATANAGTAGCAGCAGTAGTCAATAGTAGTGGTAGTATTAGCAACAGTAGTACTGGTACTAGAACCAGTAGTAGTACTAGTATTAGTACTAGTACTGGTACTGGCACTGGCACTAGTAGTAATAATAGTAGTAGTAGTAGTAGTAGTAGTAGTATGTAGTAGTATTAGTAGTAGTAGTAGTAGTGGTAGTAGTGGTAGTAGTGGTAGTAGTGGTAGTAGTGGTAGTATGGGAAAATAAAGCTTTTATTCAGCCAAGATCGTGCACGTCAATCTTATCTGGGGGTGCGCAAGATTGCGCGCAAGCNGTAGTAGTGGTAGTAGTGGTAGTAGTGGTAGTAGTGGTAGTATGGGAAAATAAAGCTTTTATTCAGCCAAGATCGTGCACGTCAATCTTATCTGGGGGTGCGCAAGATTGCGCGCAAGCTTGAAAACCACATGCACCACTTAGACCACTGGCACCACTTGGTGGGGGGAAGGTAAGGCCGATCTTGCCAATCTTTGCACCACTTGAACCACATGCACCACTTGGGAACTGAGATGGGCAACATGGGCAAGATCAGCAAAATTGGCAGTATCTTGGTCCCAAACAGCGGCCTTCCATTCCCAACACGACGATGTAGTAGTAGAAGTATAGCAGCAGTAGTAGTAGTAGTAGTGGTGTAGTAGTAATAGTGGTAGTGGTAGTGGTTGTGGTGGTAGTGGTGGTAGTAGTGGTGGTGGTAGTGGTGGTGGTGGTGGTAGTGGTAGTGGTAGTGCTAGTGGTAGTGGTACTGGTAGTGGTGGTAGTGGTAGTGGTAGCAATAGTGGTCGTAGTAGTAGTAGTAGTAGCAGTAGAAGTTCCAAGTCGCGGCCGCTTGAGCTGGTACAGTAGCCCTTGGCAACAGCAGCAGCAACAACAACAACAACANGTAGTGGTAGCAATAGTGGTCGTAGTAGTAGTAGTAGTAGCAGTAGAAGTTCCAAGTCGCGGCCGCTTGAGCTGGTACAGTAGCCCTTGGCAACAGCAGCAGCAACAACAACAACAACAGCAACAACAACAACAACAACGACTAACAACCACCACAACCACAACCACAACCACAACCACGACGACGAGGACGACAACGACAACAACAACAACCACCACGACCAAATACGACCAACGCCTCAGCAGTAAGGGTAACAACAAAACAACAACAACAACAACAACAACAACAAGAAGAAGAAGAACAACAAGAACAACAAGAACAACAAGACCAACAAGAACAAGAAGAACAAGAAGACCAATAACAAGAACAAGAACAAGAACAATAACAAGAACAATAACGAGAACAAGAAGAACAAGAA
>BGNK01002850.1:58005-87036 GCA_003297005.1 Symbiodinium sp. clade A Y106
CAACAACAACAACACCAGCAGCAACAACAACAACACCAGCAGCAGCAGCAGCAACAACAACGACAACAACGACAACAATGCCAACAGCAACACTAGAAACATAACAACAGCGACGACAACAACAACCAATGCAGCCGTTACCACGCGTACAAGAAGAACAACACCAAGAGCAACTCAACAGCAGCACCAAAAACAGCTCCACAATAACAGACAGACGAAGCCCAATGTGGACAAAAACAAAAAACTAACACCAGCGCCACGAGCACACCAACAAACAAAAGCAGCAGCAACAGAACCAGCACCAGCACCAGCACCAGCACCAACACCAGCACCAGCAGCACAACCACCAGCAGCACCAGCAGCACCAGCAGCACCAGCAACAGCAGCAGCAGCACCACCACCACCAACCCCAACCACCAACCACCAACCACGAACCACCAACCACGAACCACCAACCACGAACCACCAACCACCCAACCACCCAACCACCCAACCACCCAACCACCCAACCACCCAACCACCCAACCACCCAACCACCAACCACCAACCACCAACCGCCAACATCAACATCAGCCACCAGCCAGGAACCAGCAACAGGCAACCAGCAACCAGCACCACCAGCTCTGTAACCCCACTTTCAATGGTAGTTTAAGTTGCGCCCGTGCCCTCTATGCAGTCAACCCTGCAGTCTAGATCCTTCGCCTTACACCAGGAAACTCGCCCCCAAGCCCTGAAACTCTGCATTTCGCAACTCTTGAACCTGAAACTCTAAATCTTTGACCTAGGTGCGAGGGGACCAGGCCGGCCAAGAGATCGGCTCTGAGTTTGAGGGTCTGGAGCTGACCAGCGCTCGCAAACCCTGCAAGGGCGTGCGTAGCACTTTCGTGGATAACCCCACACCCGATTGCTTAAACCTATATGGATTTTTGCTTTTAGTTGTGTTGGCGGATTCGGCCGCAATCTGTCGTAGGGTTTGCTGCATGATCGAAAAAGTTTTAATTAAGGTACACTCTTTCATATTCCAAGTTATAGGCCAACAAAGTCAGCACTTAGTCCTCAGGAAGGGTACATCCATTGAAGATCAAAAAGCATGCAAACGTCCTGCTGTCGGGTTCATGGATCGGGGAAATAACGTTTGGGGTGTCGCCTAGGTTCTAGATGGGATGCTTTTAAAGTGAGGGGGGGTCTTCGCCAGCGGGTCATAGGTTGTGAAACCATTGAAGGTCGTCTACATAGTCTTCATAGTTTCGGGCTAATCTTTGTTGTGGGCTTCCTCTGAAACGGATCCTGAATCAACTCACTCCTTCGATACACAGACTACTCAAAATTGAAGCTCCTCGAGTTTTCTACATCGTTAGGAGAAATCTTAACAGCTTGAAGGTCTTTCGTGGGCTGAATACGTTTAGGGCAACACCGAGCCGCTGGTCGATGCTTCAAACTGCAGTAGTGAAGCATCGTCGCAGGCTCCAGGAGAGCAGAGCTCGGAGCCAAATGGACGGAAGCCAAGCAGCAGCAACAGCGGAACAATTGGGGACATGGCTCTGGAGTTGTTCCCCCGTGCCCTCAAGGAAGAAACTCGTTCGGTCTCGCAACGACTCTTTGAGCAGGTAGCAACAAGCGGCAGCTGCCACGATCGCGCACACAAGCACCGCTTCCGTGTTTTGGGCGCAAGCCCTTTACGTCACAAAGCTCAACACCTCTGATCTAAACCCGACAGCCTAAGCCCGAATTCCTCGAAGTAAACCGTATATACCCGAATTCCGTTCATTGCGTGCTGTTTAAGGTCCACATTCGAGGCGCTTAGGCTTGCTACAATGTACAACCCAGGCCCACCAAAGCGTGGAAAGTTGTTTACATACTTTCTACATTTATACTATATAGATATACATATATATATACATACTCACCCACCCCGTTGACAGACCATGCCCTTGTGACGGGGTAGTCCTGGCAGGTGACTCGGCTGAGATATTGTATCTAATCCTACCACACACGACGATAATCTATCAAGCAACACCTTTACAGTAGATATACAACGTATACATTTAATGTGCCATGTACTCAGGACGCATGTACCTGACGCGCGGCACATGAGCGAGCGTAGCGGTTGGAAATTTTGGAGATTTTGTAAATCATATATTTTTCTCAAATTTCGGTCTTTAATTTTGGAATTGAATTACTTTTCTACTACTATTCATGTTTCATTCAAATAAATTTGATATTATCTATCCTTCTACTCGTACTAAATTGAATGAGTGGAGCACAATAAAGTAAAAGGAGTAATTACGAAGTTAAACAGTTCCATTCAATAGAACACTTCCTGAACCTTTTGATTTTCTAACATAAGTTCTATATGAAGGTTAGGGTAAGGTTTTTTTTTGCGGTGGCCGCAGGCGTGGCCGCGGGCGCGGGCAGCAGGCCGCGGGCCTCGGGTTCCGGGTCGTTGGTCGGGCGCCGTGGGCCGCGGGTCTCGGGCCGCGGGCCGCGAACGCACGGGGGCTTCAGAAGGAGTGGGTGTGTGTGCGAAACCCCAAACTCTAAAAGCAATGGGTGGGTGCTCAACCTTGAACCCTAAAACGAGTGAGTGGCTGCGAAACCTCAGAACCGTGCGAAACCCTGAACCCTATAAGAAGTGAGTGGCTGCGAAACCGTATACCCTAAAAGGGTGCATGGGTGGGTGCGAAACCCTGAGCTCCAACAGGACTGAGTGGCTAGGAAAGCATCAGACCCTAAAAGGCGTGGGTGGTTGCGAAACCCTGAACCCTAAAAGGAGTGAGTGGTTGCGAAACACTCATACCCTATAATAGGAATGCCTGCGGGCGAAGCTCCAAACCCTAAACGGAGTGGGTGGGTGCGAAACCCCAAACCCTAAAAGAAGTATGGGTGCGAAACCCTGAACCCTAAAAGGGGTGAGTGGCACGAAACCCCCGTACGCTAGAAGGAGTGGGTGCGTGCGAAACCCCAAACCCGAAAAGGAGTGGGCGGGTGCGAAACCCCCAACCCTAAAAGGAGTGGGTGGGTGCGTAACCCTGAACCCTAAAGGAGTGGGTGTGTGCGAAACTCCAGACCCTGAAAGGAGTAGGTGGCTGCGACACCTCAAACCCTAAAAGGAGTGGGTTGTGCGAAACCCCAAACCCGAAAGGAGTGGATGGGTGCGAAACCCTGAACCCTAAAAGCAATGGGTGGCTGCGAAAGACTGAGTCGGTTCGTACGAAACCTTGAACCCGAAAAGGAGTGGGTGAGCGGCTACGAAACATGCAAACCCTCAAAGGAGTAGGTGGGTGCGAAAGTAACCCCAGACCCAAAGGGGTGGGTCGGTGCGAAACCCTGAACCCCGAAAGGAATGGGTGGCTGCGAAACCCTCATACCCTACTTGGAGTGGGTGCGTGCGAAACCCCAAACCCTAAAAGGAGTGCACGGGTGGGCGCGAAAACCTGAACCCTAAAACGGGTGAGTGGCTACGAAACATTCAGACCCCAGAAGGAGTGGGTGGGTGCGAAACCCTGAACCCTAAAAAGGGAGTGAGTGGCACGAAACCCTCAGGAGTGGTGCGTGCGAAACCTCAAACCTTGAAAACAATGGGTGGGTGCGAAGCCTTGGACCCTAAAAGGAGTGAGTGTCTGCGAAACCCTTCATACCCTAAAAAGCAGCGGGCGGGTGCGAAACCCCAAACCCTAAAAGAAGTGGGTGGGTGCGAAACCCCCAACCTTAAAAGGAGTGGGTGGGTGCGAAACCCTGAACCCTAAAGGAGTGGGTGTGTGCGAAACTCCAGACCCTGAAAGGAGTAGGTGGCTGCGAAACCCCAAACTCTAAAAGGAGTGGGTTTGTGCGAAAACCCCAAACCCTAAAGGAGGGTGGGTGGGAAGCCTGAACCGTAAAAGCAATGGGTGGCTGCGAAACCCTGAACCCTAAAGGAGTCGGTTCGTGCGAAACCTTGAGCCCTAAAAGGAGTGGGTGTGGGTGAGTGGCTACGAGACATTCAGACCCTAAACAAGTATAAAAGGAGTGGGTGTGTGCGAAACCGCAAACCCTAAAAGGAGTGGGTGGGTGCGATTAAACCCCATGCAAACCCCAAATGGAGTCAGAGGCTACGGGTGGGTGCGTTCGAAACCCCAAACCCTACAAGGAGTGGGTGTGTGCGAAACCCCAAACCCTAGATGGAGCCAGAGGCTACGAACCCCCTGAACCGTGAAAGGAGTGGGTGGGTGCGAAACCCCAAACCCTAAAAGGAGTGCATGGATGGGTGCGAAACCCTGAACCCCAAAACGGCTGAGTGGCTACGAAACATTCAGACCCTAAAAGGAGCGGGTGAGTGCGAAACCCTGAAACCTAAACGGAGTGAGTGGCTACGAAACCCTCATACCCTAAAAAAGGAGTGGGTGCGTGCGCAACCCCAAATCCGAAAAGGAGTGGGTGGGTGCAAAACCTTGAACCCTAAAAGGAGTGGGTGAATGCGAAGCTGCGAAACCCTGAACCCTAAAGGAGCAGGTGTGCGCGAAACCTTGAAGCCGAAAAGGAGTGGGTGGCTGCGAAAAACCCAAACAAACGAACAAACTTGTCGCTGCTGACCGCCGGTCACGCCCACGCTCGCGGCCGCCGTGAACGCCCGTGAACGCGCGCGGGGTGCGCGCGCAGCGTGGCCGCGGACCGCGCGTAAATAATACTTTTATGGAAGGTTATTACTAATATGTTTCTATTATTATCATTTTTACAACTATTACTGGTATTACTACTGTTACTACCACTATTAAGAATACTATTGCTATTTTTGGTATTACTTCTGTTCATCAGGTTGACCAACACAAACGCCACTATTCCCACTAAGAACAGTTAAACCTTGTCAACCGTTTGAGTTATTAAACTTGGGTAGGGCTAAAGTGTTTTCGGGCGAGAGAGGGAGAGAGATGTCAGCTATATCAATCAGTATTACAAGTTTCATACTATGTTCATTTCCGCTATCATGTTAGAGTGTGAATTTATTCCATGTCTTTGTATTTTACTAATTCCTATTTTCGTGACTGTTCACGGTCTTATTTCCATTTCTCTCAACTTTAGTTTTACTTATTCAATCATTATTCATTTCTCTGTTTCTCAATTCTTAGTTCTTATTGTATTAAATTCGTTTAGACCTTACTTTATGATGCCTTACTTTTTTAACCCTACTAGTTTTAGAATATAGTCTGTCCTTAGAATGACCGCATAACTAACCTTTAGGATATGTTTACGTTCCATCATAGAAGCTCTATCATTCATAATTGCTATTGTTATAAATGAAAATAACTATGTAAACCAATACTCAATGATAACAAATTTATGTGTACATATTTTATATACGCATCTTCATAGTACTTATATGTATAGACTGATTGGTTGATGTTCGTTATATTCCGGTTATTATAGCAATGGTAATGGGAGTGTTTTAGTCAAGAGCTGAAATCAAACATTACTACTACTGACGTATTTACTCCTTTCAAAATTAAATGAGAAAATTCAACTCACTATATCTAGACAACCAGGCATAGAGACTACTCTACAGTTCCAACTGCTGAAATATATACATATATGTATATGTATATGTATATACATATATATANAATTAAATGAGAAAATTCAACTCACTATATCTAGACAACCAGGCATAGAGACTACTCTACAGTTCCAACTGCTGAAATATATACATATATGTATATGTATATGTATATACATATATATACACAAGAGGTGCCTGTAGATGTTATATTGAGAGAAAAGTTGTGTATATGTATATGTAAATGTATATGTACATGTATATGTACATGTATATGTATATGCATATATCTATATACATATACATATATATATATATATATTTATACATACAGATGTATGTGAGAACTTTTGGGATACATGTATAAAACACACACATATATATATATACACATGCATATATATATATATATACCTGTGGCCGCTATAACCTACTTATTATTGGTTGTGCGGGGTAAAACCTGGTTATTGTGCCCACGCCCGATTATTCTAGGGTGGGCGAAAGAGGCGCCCGTATTTTAGTCGTGGCCGGGGCTGGATCTGGGGGTCTAGTCTTTGGAACTTTACATAGCCCTCGCAATCATGGATAATAATGATCATCATAGGTTTCACGATCTTGTAGCATTCGAGATTGGGGTTTTAATTCGGTAAGGACCTCCTGAAAGGATTCCAAGACCTTGTCTTGCCAGAAACCCCAAACCCTAAACCCTAAGAGACCCAAACCCCCAACACCCCGCACCTGCAAAACAGGAACTGTCAAGTATGGCTCAGCAAAAACCTGTTCTCCTCGAAGATTCGTATCGTCCAACCCCATATAGTACATCCCTGTGGTTCAGAAGAAATCTCCAACCATACGCCCAGCAATAACCCCTGGTAGTCAAGCTAAACCCTTTGAGCCTTTTCGGAGCCCTTTAAAATAACCCCGAAGGCATCTTACAAAATCCTTTGACATTGGAACCCTGAAACCCTCAAAACGCCCGAAAGACTCCTTTGAGTGCTGAACTACCAAAAGCCCGATCATACCCTAAAGATTCCCTTTGAGCCTTTCCTTAAACCTCTCAAACAGCCTAAAGAAGAAAATTCCCATTGTTCTTGAACACGATGGCTCTTTGGCCCTTGCTTTGCGGGGAAGATGACTTGCCGATGGAGGCTGGATCGTCGATGCATATAGGGTTGTTAGTTAGCTTCGGGCTTGTTTGGATTTTGGGCTCTGGAAGCCGGTGTCAGTGGAATGATGCGAAGTGGTATTTTCTCTAGAGTAGAGAGGGGGCCAATACATTATTGCAGGTGGTGAGATCGAGGAGAAGCTCTTCATTGGTGGCACATCGTGACCTCAGCAAGTGCCCATCCCCGCTTGCTCAGAAGGGCACACATGTTGTCTGCTGAGTGTGCAATGAGGCATGTGCATAGGTGAGCAGCATGAAAGCTGTATTCATCAAAAGCCATTTGGGCTGCTTTTGCTCTGTGCTGTTTTTAGCCTCGTCACGCCGATGGTTAATTTCTCTTCGCTTCCCGACACTTGGGAAAACATGCCTGGCCTCAGGCGAAGAGTGGTCAAGGGCAGGCCGCTGCTAGTTTCGACTACCCCAGGTTGCAAGCAAGTGCTGGGAAATGTGAAAAATCTAGCAGCCAACTACGAAGTCCTGAAGCCGGTGTTGCAGTGCATGGTGAAAGCCGGGGTCGTGGACACACCGTCTGTGGATGTTATGGGCCCCTTGGTGCTAGAGCTGTTTGGCAATGCGGGTTACCCAAACCCTGGCGCTGCCGAAGACATGGCTCACCAAGAGGCTTGGGCCATCAAGCGATGCCTCACGCTTGCCCGGAGGAAGTGGTCACGACCTGGGGGTCCTGAGATCCCGAAGGACCCTGGGTTTAGCAAGTCAGGTTTTTCAGAAATCAGAGCTTCAGCAGTGCTAGAGTAAAAGAGCTCATGCCCGGAGATTTGTTTCGGCAGGATCCTCGTGCAGCTGAGTTGGTGCGGCTGTACGACGTGGCCCTCGCGAACTTCGTCCGTGTTTCGGGGCTAATGACTATAGTGTTTGCATTTCGGAAATGCAAGGTAGAATGGAATCCATGATTTGTTGTAAAATAGAAAATGAGGCTGGTGGCAATCGAGCAAGCCTTTTGCGACCAGACGCCACTGATGACATCGGCGACCCTTACATCCAAGACTACGACAGTGATACAAGTGCTCCTGTTCCAACCCTTTCGGAGTCTTCCGGATCTATGGATGGTCTTGTTCCAACGCCTTCGGAGTCTTCTGGATCTAGCGATGGTCCTGTTCCCTCCCCTTTGGAGTCTTCTGGATCTTCAGATGGTCCTGTTCCGACCCCTTTGGAGTCTTCCGGGGCTAGCGATAGTGCACCTGGTGTTGTTCATGAGCATTACTCGGTCGATGACGTTGGCCCTCGATCCCTCCAAGCTCTGCTGGATGAGCTGGATGCCCAAGATGATGATTTGCCAGTGTTGGAGCCTTATGTGGAGGAGGGTGACACGTTGCCCATCATGAGGGCCGAGTCCGCTGAGATGGCGGCGGCCGACAGCATGGCCGAGTTGGCTGAGACAACCGACTTGGGTGAGACAGTGCTGCCCGACAGCAGAACCGAGTTGGGTGAGACAGTGCTGCCTGACAGCAGAACCGAGTTGGGTGAGACAGTGCCCGACAGCAGGACCGAGTTGGGTGAGACAGTGCCCGACAGCAGGACCGTGTTGGGTGAGACAGTGCCCAGCAGGACCGAGTTGGGTGAGACAAAGGCCGACAGCAGGACCGAGTTGGGTGAGACAGTGCCGCCCGACAGCAGGACCGAGTTGGCCAAGGACGACAGAGAGGCAGCCATTAGGGAGGCGAAGCAAAGGCAACTGCGGTTGAAGGCTTTGCTGGCTGCGAGTGCTCAGAAGCTGGCTCAGATGAGCCTTTTCTGATGTAGTGCAGTTGCATGGTTACATGCATATAACCATCATGCATGTATATACATTGCATGCAGTGTATGCACCTGAAAACTTTAGTTTGAAATCATTCTGAGGAGAAGGGCCAATGCCATGAAAGGCGAAAGCGCCGAGGGAATCTTAGCTTGACTTGACAAAAGCCAATCCTTTAATACATTTTGGTCAAATCTCAGGTTCTGGCCTGGACAGGTCTTCCACCATGGATACCATGGAGACACAGCAGTGGAATGGAGTTCCGTACAAGAACGTCTCCCGAGCTTCAAGTGTGATAGACCTGGATACCCCAGAGAAAAGTCGTGTGAAGCAGGAGTGTTTGGAGGATCTGCCCCCCGCACCAGCCGCCCCAGTACAGCCTGTGGAGCCGCCAGTGACATCGCCAGAGCCAACCCCGAAGCCGAAGCCTTCCGACTTGCTTTACACGGAGGATTTGACCCCGGAGAAGAAGGTGTGGTTTCTGAATAGTTTCTTGATATAAGATTGTTACCATTTCCTTCCACCTTTTTGTATCCGGCCTGCAGGTGTTGACACGAGATGAGCAGCTTCGAGTCAAAGCTGCTCAGTTTGGTGATGGTGAGGGCAAGCCTGCTCGCGGCCGAGGCCGAGGCCGTGGATGTAAGGCTACGAAGCAGAACAACACGAAACAATCGAAGAAGCAGGGTTCGGCTGCCAAGCCGGCGAGCTCGGGTGGTGCAGATGCTTGGGAGCCCGAGTGGGAAGAGACGGAATGGGGTGAGGATGATTGGGCTCGCTGGGAAGCCGGCGAGTGGGACGAGGCTTGGGATGAGCCGGGTGATTGGAACGAAGGTGATTGGGATGAGTGGGAGAAGGACGAGACAGCATCAAAGCCAAAGGCCAGGGACAAACGCAACCGGGAGCAGCCAAAGGCTGTGGCTCCGACTCGGGAGCCACAGGCTGCTCCTACGAAAAGCAGGTCCAAGCCTATGGGAAGGGCTCGTCCTGGGGATCATGCTTCCGTGCATGCAATTGATGAAGCCGACACCTTCAGCTATCCCCGCACCTTTGCCCGTCGTGCCAAGCCCCCGATCAAGGGAAGCGACGCCGAGAAGTTGTGGATGGCCATTACAAAGGGTTTCCTTCAGGAGATTGATCCTTTCCTTGAGAGCCGCACCCGAACCGAAGCCGAGGCAGGAACCACGCACGAAAGCATGTGCTGTGATAACAGGTGCCTAAAATATCACATATACATGAACGAACCCAAACATTTCTGGGCTGGCTTGGGCAGGCCAACTACTACGTGTATGCCAGAGCTCGCTGGGCCGAGAGTGGAATTGCCCCTCGAGATCCCGACTTCCAGGAGCTTATGCAGATGACTGCACAGGAGTTTGTGGTGCTTCGCCCTACGACTGCCGAGGTTCTTGGGGGGATAGGACATGCTACTTCAAGTTTTCGATTTAGGGTAATTGTGTCATTAAATCATTATAGTTATAGATTAGTTCTTGATTGGGGCATTTCTGCATTGGGATCTGCTGCTGACATTTTTTCCCCTCTCGCATGGCTGGCTGCTGCTGACATTGCAGGTGAAGGCTCTCGCTGAGTGATGAGAAAGTACCAGCCACCGGCTATCCGAGCACAGCATTTGTCTGACTTGTGAATGGACATGAGGATGACTTAGTTAGCTGCCGTGAGAGGGAAACCCTGTGTCTGGGTGCATCCATACAGAAGCCTGAGCCCTGTGATGAAAATCTCAAACTGTCTTTCTACATAATCTACATGGCATAGAATGTTTCATCAAGTGCCCGGGGATTGTAGCTTCGTCTAAGCTAGCTACACTTTCCTTTGCCTTACCTAAACACATAGGGCTTTCGGGGACTTCTGAGTTCAGTTGGGGAACTGCATGGGTGTGCTCATGCACGCTAGATGCTTCTGCCTCCGGCGAATCACGATGATCCCGGCTTCGCAGTGTGCTTATCATGCTGAAGCCATAGAACTCACTCGTGGGAAAAATCAGTCGACATTGTGTCTCTGTCTGTGCATGCTTGTCACATATCTGCTTGCAAGCACTCGGGAGTGAATCGCATGCTGTCTGCAGAGATGCTTACAACAACTCGTTCATTGTCGATCTTCGAAGTTCTTGGCTGCAGGTACATCTACAGCAGATGGGCAAACGAGGCCTGGCGAGGGCAGGCCTGCTGAGGACCCATGCAGATTCAGGTCTTCCAAGCCATGTGTTGATGACCTGCCGTGGCAGAGCTGTGTTCATGAATCGTGATTGAGCAGTCATACGATCAAGTGCTGTGGCATGCCCTTTGCAATGTGTGGATTTGCAGCCTGTGCTTCAGCTGCCACAACTTGCGATGCTTCGGATTGTATGCAGCTCCCGGCCATATCACGCTGAACATTCACTGTATGAGTACATAGCAGAGATTCTACTTGGACCGCTAAGATTGCATGTAGTTCAGGCGCTTTCCGATCCGTGAAATTGCCATGCCTCCAAGCACCGAAGCTTTGGCGAAGCTCCTGCACCTGGGAGTGCCGAAAGCTTCTCGTCACGGTTTTAGGGGAGACTTTGATGGCTTCGAGAAGTGGACTGGGGATTTCTTCTTGTTTGGTGTAGTTACAGCTAAGGCTTTCGTGCAGTGTCTCCTGCTGCCGGTGCTCTGGACTAGCGACATCTACTTTGGAAAGGATACAACTCTGACAAGCATCAACCCAAGCCCCACAGCCCAAAGGTTCTTTCGTGGTCAACCCAAACCCGACACTGTAGACTCTCCTCCCTGGGTCTATCCACCCTATAAATAAACGCCTCTGCCCTAGATCCTTCTCGCTGGCCTGAGCCACGAAGCCCAAGCCTCGCTGATCCTGACCGCCCTAGACCCAAAACCCAAAGGCTCAACCTTGAAACCCCTTAATTGCCCGGACCCTGAACCTTAAAGCCTCCTTCCTGGACATAGCCACCAAAAACCCTTGATCCTAAGGTCTTCTTACTGAACACCCGAAACCCTGATCCCTAATCTCTTCTCCTTGCCCTTGACCCGAAACCCTATGCCCCAACCTCTTGCAATCTTCCCTAAACTCTGCACCCTAAGCTTAAAACCCTCCGCCAGGAGCTGGGTTTCATCGAGCACTTCGCTGGGAATGCTGGGCTTACCCACGACGCCCCAGGATACGAGGCAGTGGCTTTGGACAGCCTGTTTGTGCCGGGGATGAGTGGTTATGGGACCCTCGAATCTAAATCTCTGTTGTGTGCTGAGTGTCTCTGACTGATTAAGGGGTTCCGCTGTAGCCAAGGACGTTTCTATGTGGATGGGAAACTAGGATTCAGCGACTCCGAAACCTACCTTGGTATGCTCTTGGGCGGCAGCCACAAGCCCTGGATTGGATGTGCAGCTACACAAGGAAACTCTAAGAAGGATTTCTTTAGGGGGACTAGGGACGTTTAGGATCACATCTATAGAGAAGTCTTATTCTATTGGAGAAGAAGATTTCCAATAACAGAAGATTTTCGGGAGGCCTCATATTAATGATTACCAGTCAGCCCGGATCTTTAGGGACCACATGTTATCATGCTAACTTGTTGACTTTCTTCAACTTATGGTCTAGCTTGTTGATTCGCCCCTTTGTAGTAATGCTAGCCTTTCTCCAACAATTCGATTGTACGAAATTCAAAACGGCCCAATGGTAATAACTCATGAACCCAGTTGTATACGCAGAGTTCTAGCCTCAGGAGCCAAACCCCCCTCAACCAAGTCGTGTCTCAATCGAAGTGAGCAAGACAAGGTAGGTGTCCTCGCACTCCATGAGCATAGGTTCTGCTGCAACCGCAAGACTCCTGAAAGCCGCGAACCCCACACTTGAGTAGGGCCTCACTGCCTTATTATTATTATGATTAGATAGTAAGGAAGATACAGTATCAAGAAGGGTTTAGTGCCTTTAGGTTTTAGGGTTTCGGTTTATGGTTTAGGGGTTGTCTTTGTTCCGGCCAGGGCTAAGGATCCATGGGGCTGAATTGGGGTTTCAGAAACACAGTGGCATCGGTGTCGGCAGGGGGGGGGGACAAGGCTTTGAGGGCTTAGGGCCCGGGGTGTTTCGATGATTGCGGCTTATGTGTCCCGTGTTGAAATCATACAGGTTGGATATTGTCAGGGCTTCTGAGATTTCAGAGGTGGTGGCTCTTGTTGGGTTTCTCCGAGGGCTCACTTAAGGCCCGGATGCGAGGTTGTTCAGCTCTTCAGTACTCATCAATAACTACATATCAGTCGTACGGCTCTGCGAACTTCTACTCTCAGGCTGTCGTGCTGCTATTCTCTGCAAAATCTAGAATACACTTTGTACGAGTTACAGTACTCTCACGGAAAGTGTTATTCCACAGGGGCCGGGACCTCGCAGTTTTGGCTCGGCCAGGCTATGTAGAAGGAGCCTCAATATTCTCTATTCTAGAAAACACCATGCAGTTCGAGGAGCTCTTGGTGTTGTTACGTCTCTTGTCGCCGGAGCTACGGCGGATGATGCGACGGGCCTTGGTGCTACTGAGTCAGGAGGAAGAAGGGCAGCGAGGTGCCACCGGTGCCACGGGGGCTCCGCCTGCTGCCGACAATCCGGCCGGCAACACTAATCCTGTTATTATCGAGGATTGGGATCATGTGCCACCTACTCCGCCCAGGGTGCAGGACGGTTGCCCACATCGATGCTGGAATTGCCACGACTTCTTCTGCTCACGAGGCCAGCAGGAGCACACGCATCACAGTTGCTCCAGTTGCAACGAGAGACGTCGTGGTGCTCGTCGCAGCAGTCGCCGTGGATAGTAGTGTGTGCTGCTGTCTCTTTATATCATGGGCTTTGAAGCCGAAGTCACCCAGGAGCTTGGAGGAAAAAACAAGCACCGTTTTTGCCTTTCTTGCAGTGGGTCTCCAACGGGTCAAAACCAGCAGTCAGCAGCAGCCTCCGTTGTCAAAGCCAGCAGCCGGCAGCAGCCAAAACCGACAGCCAGCAGCAAGCTTCCAACCACCAGCCACCAAGCAGCCAGCAACCGCCGGCCACCAGCACGCACCAGCCACCAGCAGCCAGCAACCTTGAGCCAGCAGCAAACGGCAGCCAAGCAGCCACCAGCCAAAAGCAACCAGCCAACAGCAGCCACCAGCCAGCAACCACCAGCCAAAAGCAACCACCAGGCACCAGAGAGAGAGAGAGCGATAGAGTGCGAGAGAAGGGACAGCGAGAAAGAGCCCAGGCAGTGTGTCATGGGAACAGAAAGAGTGACCCAGACTGAAACCCAGAGGGTTTTAGAGGTGTTTGTGTGTTTTGTGTAGGGTTTACATAGGACTTTGTTAGCTTTTTTTAGGTTTTTAACGGGTTTTAGCAGATTCGGGGAGCCCACGCCCGTATTTTCAAGACCCGCACCCGTATTTTTAGAGTGTACGCCCGTATTTATGAACAGTGGCACCCGTATTTTAGAACTCTACGCCCGTATTTCTAGGCATCGCACCCGTATTTCTCAACCTGGCGACCGTATATCCCGAAAACCCATAAATCCCAGCAAAATCCGCGACCGTATTTATTCCGTATAACACCCGAATAAAGGCGTATATACCCGTATTTTTGCGTATTTCTAAACGACCCCCGAACCTGAAATTATCACTTCCTCGGAAGTACCACCAAAGACTGTCCGGGCTGATCTTTGCAGCATCGGGGCCGGAACGAAGGGTTTAGAGAGGCTTAGGTTTTGGGGTGGCCGCTGATGCAAAGATCGGCAAGCATGGTCGCTGGCCCCGCTCGTGTCAAGAAAGAGCTGCCGGACGATCCCCAAGCCTTAGAGGAAATGATCCAGGATATCGGGGGTTCTAGAGATTCTAGTCTTATCTTCGATCGTGCCGTCGACACATATCATGCATGATCTAGACACACTGAAGCTTTCGAACAAAACTTTCGCCAGGACCTGCAACTAGAGCTCACAGCCGACAACGTGCTGCCTGACTATCCTGCTTCGCCTGCACCGACCCTGCCAGCTACCGACACCCAGCTCTTGGTGGCTGGGCGGCAGACCCCGGGCCCATCGTGTCGCGGCTCCGAAACCTGGCTGTCTCTCTACTCGAGGGTTTGTCTGAAGGGTTGTAGATATCATGTACTTAGGAAGCAGCTGAAGCTGACGATGGCTTCCAAGTCGAGACGGATGTATATATGGTTGGGTCGGATGATGAAGACGATGCTGGCCTGAAGGCAATCTAGGGATTCCTGGTTTTCGCATGCTGTGTATGCACATGAGGGAATATGCTTCCTAGACTGCATCCTAATTCGTGTCTGTCTGTACTATAAAATGTGATCTCTTGTTCATGTACGAAACCATGTCCCGGAGGAGTGGTTCCAGATCCGAGCTTTGCCCAAGGAGCCCGTTCAACAAGCTGCACCGGAGCCACAGGAAGTGCTCAGCCCAAACGAACACCCGCAAGTTAGACTGCTTTGCCAAAACCCACTCCCCAGATTCACGCTAAAGTAAAATCAAACCCTGAAGTGCAACCCCGGGAACCCTCCACCAACCCCAAATCATAGGCACTTTTGCCGCACTCGACCCCTTTACAAATAACCCTAAACCCCTAATCCCCTAATTAATCCCTGCACCCAAAACCCTACGCCCCTGTACCCTAAACCCCTAAACCCCTCAACCCTAACACCCTTCCCCTTTCCCTGATTCCGAATCTCAGGCTGATGGTGGTAAAGCGATGCTGTTGCAGCTGGTGCAGGCCCAACAGGAGATGATCATGAAGCTTCGGGCCGGTACTTCTACGGCCAGCCAACCCCGCCCTCCTAGTGACCTCGCGACACCCGCCCGACAGCTGCATCGATCGCCTCCTTCCTCCGCAGAGCGAGCCACGAACCTTTCCAAGGAGGGGTTCTTGGTTCTCCGGCTTCTCCGTAGTTCGTTATGTTTGATTCAGTGCAACCAACATCCCTGGGCTAGGACTCGGGACACTCTCCGATGCCATCTGCAAGCCCGGCCTCCTCTGCGAAGCAGCACACTGCTCCGAGTCCGGAACCTCCCGTGAAGCTTGCTCAGGCGAAGTTTGCTACCGAGGAGGAGGAGAAGCTCTACATGAACAGGATGAGGAGCAAGGTGAACCGGATGTGCTGTCGGACATCAACTGGAAAGCTCCAGGTGTCGGAGGAGGTGCACAAGATCTGGGCCCAAGCTGGCACGGCTCGGGATGGGCTGGTTGAGATTATGGCAGACTGCGATGGGCAAAAGGACAGTGCAATGCTGGTTTAAGTCCTCAGATCATACTCTAGGTCTCTAGGCTTTTTTAATTATAGACAAGATCCTATGTGACGCAGGAGGATTTCGTTCGGAAGGCCGAGCAGTACAAGGACACCTTCAACTTCAGGGAGCAGGGGACCAACGGAGGGTTCTATACCAGGGATGATATGATCAAGAAGGTGGTCGACGGAGGCCTTGGGTTCTCACCGAATCTTAGCAACAGCCCCCTTATGGATGCACGCATGTATATCTATAGGCTATAGGGTCTTGTCTTATAACTAACTGAGGAAGTATGCTGACAAAGTCATCCAATGGTGCCGGAACAACAACCCGGACTCGAACATCAGGCTGGGATCTCCTTTGTAACAAAAATACCCTACAACCCCAAGCCCCTAAACCCTACTTGTAGCTTGATTGCAGGAAGAACAAATACGATGAGGACCTGGAAGAGTTCTGGGTGGATCACAGGACGGATGGCAGGCGGGGCACCTATGCAAAGGAGGGCCTCAAGGAATCCACGAGCGCCGCCGGCACCACGCACTCCTTCCAAATCGCCGGCATGGAGGGGCACCTCCACTCGACATGGGGCGAACGGGGTGCCGGAGCTGCCCCTGTGGAAAACCACAATAAGAATGCCACTTGTTGCATAGGAATTACGTTGAGAGTTTGTTCGTGTATCAGCTAGTAGCAAGCGATCGTGAGGCAGCCGACAACATCGAGCAGTACATGAAGGAGTCCGTTGCAGCCCGCGACAAACTCTCCAAGTTCATGGACAAATTGGACATGGATGATGCAGGAGTGAAACTGTTTCTCGGATGGCTTGAGTTTAGTGTCTCGTTCTCAGCCACAACAAACTATTTAGCATCCAAGGGAGTACCCCCGGATGAAAGAGATTGTGAATTCTCTTGGTGCCCTCTATGATGAGCTCGCCTCGCAGCAAGCCGATGCAAAGATTGCCCCGCAAATGTCCGATTCGCACTTTGGCTTACTGATTGGTCGTGCCCGAAATAGCAGTCCTGCTAGCTGGATCCTGAATAACACAAGCCCGGAACCCAAACCCACGATTGACAGGTACCCTGAACCTTACGCCCGAACCCAAACCCATACCAGACTGGTACTTAAGCCACCCTGAAGCCCGAACCCAAACCCGAAACACAATTACCCTGAACCTTAAGCCTGAACCCAAGCTCATATGAGACTTGTATTTCCTGGATTATATATTCTTCTGCCGCTACTAGGCTGCTAAAGTATCAGGACCCAAGCTATTCAGAAATTAATATAACTTGCTTGAGTGTGCTGCTCAGGCAAACGGAGAAACTCGAGAAAAACTTCGAGGCTGTGAGGAAGCAGAGTCCCAAATGCAAGTAGGTTTGCACATTCTTCCCATATCCAATGCATGATAAAGCCCCGCTTTGCTGCAAAAACCTTCGCTGGCCTGGAACCGAGGATGACCCTGGCCATCTCCTGCGAGGTCAAGAACAAGTTTCTGGGCTTCGCTCGAGTCGTTTGCTGTCGATGTATGTATTGTTGCAGCCCAACTCAGGAAGCTTAAGAAGAAGCAGGGCAATAAAAGGGCCGCTGAGTCTGCTGACGCAGACAAGAACAAGAAGGAGAAGGAGAAGCCGACTGAGGTTGCCCAGAAACGTAGGAGGAAGAAGGCCCCACAGTAGGGATTTTCCGTGGCCTTCCAAGAGGGACTCTAGGATTCAAAGACTTCAACCTGTACTGCATGGGCTCTCCTAGTCTGGTCTAAACCTAACCCCCTAAAATTCTAAAGACTGCCCTAGGCTCTTGGATGCTATCTAGATGAGTGCGACAGTCGTGCTCAGCTACCACGAGTTGTTTGTGGTGATGGGCCGGGAACAACGAACTGCCTACATAACGATTTGAACGCCATGAATAGTCTGTCTTGGCCTGGCCCGGAGCCACTCGAAGTCACAACTCTGTGCCGTTCCACTGCTGCTAGGAAAAATGCTCGTGCACGCGGAAGCCTTGTGAAACCCAACTGCCCCAAACTATCTAAAGCAATGTGCTTGTGCCAGGTTCGGATAGCGATGATAGCGATGACGAGCCCCCGGACACACGTGCTCGCATGCTGGCTACGACTTTGGGCACTGGAGCTGGGCCCCCACATTGTGGCTTCGGGTTTTATTCCTTCTTCTAGGGGTATGGGTTCGTTACTACTTCGGGTTTTTATTTCGGGTTTTTTTTTCTTGGCCTCGAAGTTTCCTGTTGGAGGGCTACGGTTGCATTCTTGAAAACCCAATGGGTCCAATCCTTTACAGAGAAGTGTATAGATTAATTGCTAAAATCCCAAATGCCCAAAGCCCTATAGATATCCACGTTTGTGTATCATAACAATTTAACGATAACTTTAAGCAAAGATTCCAAAAGCCTGGTTGCGAACTCCAAACTTACCGCAATCCTTCCTGAAACACCAAACCCAAAGTTTTGTGGACAGCGCTAAGCCAAAGCCCGAAAGAAGACCCCGCCCAAGCTTTCCCAAACTAGATTAATGTGGGTTCCAGGCTCCAATAGGGATTTCCCGTATCACCCTAACGAAACGTTCCAAAGGCTCAAACCTGAAGCACAAAGTGCCAAACCCGAAGAACAAAAGCCCAAACCTGAAGCACAAAGTGCCCAACCCGAAGAACAAAAGCCCAAACCTGAAGCACAAAGTGCCAAACCCGAAGAACAAAAGCCCAAACCTGAAGCACAAAGCTCCAAACCCGAAGAACAAAAGCCCAAACCTGAAGCACAAGGCTCCAAACCCGAAGCTTTCCCAAACCCTGACCCAATATCCTGTCCAAGCCTCAAAACCACACTCCCAAAGGCAGCCAATAACCCTAGAAGACTATATGTAGATCACTGAAAGTGTTCGAAACCCGAGCTCGCAGCAATGGTGAAGCATGCTGAGAACAGTTATCTTAACTTCATGCGAAACAACCCAGAGTTGTTTCCCTGGGGCAGTGACGATGATGATGAAGATGAGGATCGCAGCCGCAGCCCACCGGGCCTTGTCATGGATCCAGCAAACAGCACAACGCAGGAAGCACAGAATTTCGGGGATGGTTCCATCTGTTACAAGCTGCCGACAACTAGCTTGCTTGCTGGAAGAGTGCTTCATCATTGCGAAACCGTGATACAGAAGTTACGAATGCAAACTGGGGGGCTTCAGCTGGTCATCTTCAAGATTGGCATCACGCACGAGTGCTCTAGGCGATTCCAGCTGTACAAAGAGAAAGGCTGGGATCGCATGGTTGTCATGTGCCAGAGTGATGAGCTCGGAGCAATCGAAATGCTTGAAGCTGCTTTGATTTCTCAGCACTGCCATCTGAAGCAGTGCCGCAACGTGCTTCGAGGAGGGGAGGGGATGAGGGACAACATGTTCCAACCCAAGTTTGAGCCCCCTTATTTCTGCTACTGTGTTTCAGCTCGGGCTGATCGTCCACGCTGGGTCGTGTAAAGATTCCGAAGTGAAATCCATGAAGTCGGGGAGCCTTCATGAAGTTGCTGCTGAAAAAATGTGCTGGATGTCGAAGCCACTGCAACCACCGTGAAAGCAAATCCGAAACCTCATCCCGTTCTACCCTCGCCGAGGCCACTGCAAAGCACGTCGTCTCCGTCGCGAAGACCTTCGCTCGGGAGGATGATTCCAAGGCTTTGCAAGAGATGGCTGTGTGTCCGGATAAGGATGCCGAGCGAGCCCTCCAGCGAATTCTGAAGAAGTACGATTTAACATTGAATGTTCCTCGAACCAATGTCATATGTGCACCCAACTGCACAGTTCCGGTTTTGCTGCCTGAAGATTACATTCGTGTTCTTTCGGAGAAGGGATACCTGCACAAGCTCCTGGGGGGGCCTCTTCACAACAGAGCCTTTGTCAGCAATTTACTCGACCCTTCCAAACATCCCCCTTTAGACCTGGGTCTTCATGGGCTTGGAGGACCTATGTATACATAGGGGGCTTAATTTGTCTGAAACCCAGCCTCCTAGGGTGTGCTTCAACTAGCACAACTTCAATCCCGTTTCCCAAAGTAGCCTATCATCCAATGCAAATCTTCGACCCTTAGTTCAAAACCATGTGTGTTCTTCAGAAAGCTGTATTTATGTCCTAAGCCACAACCCTGGAAACCATAACAACTACATAGAGAATTATAGTACATCCGGGGAAAGGGTATCTGGCCGGCATGAATAGCTCAGGTGGTCCGAGGCTACGCGATTTTTGGGAGCAATACAAGATTTGGGAACCGGAGCACGAAATTTGGATGCACGATCATTTTGATCCCGAGACCACCGTTCCCCTACTGGTCCACGGCGACGGTGGCCGAACATATCGCAAAGAAGAGTTGATGGTGGTTCAGTTCCAACCTATTCTTGGCTGGGGCACTCGTACTTCACACCCTGTGCATCGACCAGGTGTGGCAGGTGTGAACCTGCAGAAGCACAGTTTCACGACACGCTTTTTGTATGGTGTTATGCAGAAAGCATTGTACAAGGATGATGAAGATTGCTTTATGAACTTTTAGGAAGGCATGATGAAGAATCTGGACAAACTCTACAGCGAAGGACTGGACCTTCCTGGTGGCAAGCGGTTCCGGTTCCTGCTGCTGGGAGTCAAGGGGGATTTACCATTCCTACAGAAAGCCGCTTTTCTCGTGCGAACGTTTCTCAATGTTCGCAAAGCTCCTAAAACAGCTAAAAGCAAGAGGCTCTCTGGGTGCTGCCATTTGTGCCTCGCTGGCACAGAGGAGTATAACTTCGAAGACTTTGCAACCTCGCCGTGTTGGCTGCCGACGACTGGCCAGAACAACCCATACCCGTGGGAAAGGCTCCCTCCGTATTTGGAATACATGCCACACGTACGGCGAGATGCTCCCTCTTTCTTCCGCCTCGACATAATGCATTTGCTGCATCTGGGCTTTGGACGTGACTTCTGTGGAAGCTCTTTAGTGCTCCTTTTGGAGTTGTACAATGCAGACTCCATACCCGTGGCCCTTGATCGCCAGACGGCAGATTTGGCACAGTTCCTTCAACAGAGCCGTCGCCAGATTCACTTCAAAAGGCTCAGCAGAGACATGTTGGGCTACAAGAACGAGCACTCCTTTCCGACAGCTCATTGGAGCAAAGCCATGGACACGCCAGTGATGGCGGAATTCATCAAATGGCTTTTGGATCAACAGCAGACCGTGCTACAGGAAGATCGGCTTCTCAGGCTGATACATGGAGCATCACAGGCGATGGGTGTTTTCATGAGAACTTTGCTCAAGGCTGGTCTCTGGCTTACAGAGGATGAGGCGGCTGTCGCTTCTGAAGCTGGATTATATTTCTTGCAGGCCTATGCAAAATGTGCCCGAATCTGTGCAGATCGACACCTTTGCCGGTATAATCTAACGCCGAAACTACATTTTTTTCACCACATATGTCTTCGGCTTCATCAGGGTGTTCAAGCAAACTTGGCTTCTTTGCAGAATCCGCTGGCGGATTCCAATTTCGCCGACGAGGACTTCGTCGGCAGAGTTTCGAGACTATCTCGAAGAGTGAGCCCTCTTTTACAGAGCGAGCGAACGATTGGACGTTATCTGGTGGCCACACGTGGCCTGCTCCGTGGACAGTAGGGGTGCCGGGTCTTCAAATAGTAGTTATATAGTAGCCGGTCCTACGATTAACCCCGAAGCCATAAAAATTAAGACCCCACTCAGACCGATTGAGCACCCAGCTGCCATGGATGAACTTCTCGAAGCCGTCGCGCAAACAAAGGCTTTGGCGGAACAAGGGGTCTTAAGTCTCTGGGCTTCGGGGCTTTGGTTTTTTGCTCTCTTCGGAGCGGGTTGAGGGTGTCTTTAAGGTTTTAGATTTCGGGGCTTCTAGAAAGGGCCTCAGGTTTCTGGGCAAAGCTCGGAGGGATTTGGGTGTTGCTTGGCTTATTTCAGATGGTTTTGGGTAAAGCTTTTGACTTGGCTTATTTCAGATGGTTTTGGGTAAAGCTTTTGTATCTCTGAGCCGTCTCCAACACTAGAAACCCTCGGCCTCCGCCACACAACACCCAAAACCGGAAAATCCTCACCCCAGTCTGTCTTTCTTGCGAATTGACAACATATGCCCAAATCTAACAACAGTAACCTCAAACACCCAAAACCAGCACGCCCGTATTTCTGAAGGGGTTTCCACACGCACTTGGATTACCTGGTTATTTAGGAGCGACCGATAATAATGAGGCGAGGCAGGCTGCAGGTATATATATATATACATACACACATAAATACATATACATAAACATAAACACAAACACATGCATGTACATATACATATAAATATACATGCGGGTATACATATACATACATAGCTATGTATATANATATATACATACACACATAAATACATATACATAAACATAAACACAAACACATGCATGTACATATACATATAAATATACATGCGGGTATACATATACATACATAGCTATGTATATATATACATACATCTATGCGAAGCCTATACGTATATACATAGATATGTAAGTGACTGTACATATATATATATATGTGTATATATATATGGTATTTATATGTGCATAAGTACACACATGCAGTGTAGATACATACATACATACATACATACACGATGTAGGTATAGTGTTGACCGTAGACGTAACCGATGTGGCGTGTGTATATATGTATATATGCATATATACATATATATAGTCTACATACGTACCATACGGTANACATACATACATACACGATGTAGGTATAGTGTTGACCGTAGACGTAACCGATGTGGCGTGTGTATATATGTATATATGCATATATACATATATATAGTCTACATACGTACCATACGGTAGACTTGGTTTGAAGGAACCAATCTGTAAATTGGAAGACAATTGCTTCCTGTCGTCAACAGGCGCTGTGGGACCAAGAAGACCAGGGGGACCAGGAGTGCAACAAGGAGACCTCGGAGACCAGAAGACCGGAAGATCAAGAAGACCAGGGCCACCAGGAAGACCAGAAGATCCAGGGAACCAATGGGGAGGAACAAAGCGTGCATGCGAAAGCACAAAGCCACAAATGATGGGGTCCCCGCCCCCCCACCAAAACCACAAAGCGTCAGCAGTTTTGCAGTTTTGGGTTGCACTGAGCCGCGCAGGGCTGAAAAGAGGGAGCTGTCAGAGCGGTTAGTGTTGAGGCTTTCATGCTTCTCTGTGTGTTTTAGGGCTGAGGATGCTTTGGGAATAAATAATTATCCGGAATTGCAGGTGAAGAATTCAGCACTGCAAAAGGGTTTCAAGAAAACCAGAGCTCGGACTTGTGGCTAAGGGATGTTAAGGGTCGAAGAGTTCAAGGGACCGATACTCGTGTTCGGGATTCCCTGCTTTAACATAGGCCATGACCCTCAGGACGACCATCAGTAATCAGTGCCACCGGTACAGTCTGCTTTTGTCGCCAGCGTTCACAGAGATGCAACGTTCATTTGGATTGCACGGGCTGAAGCTGCGACTCAAAGGTCAGCACAACCCCTTTGAGGGACTAAGCTTCAAGCTGCTGTGTCGCAGTTGTGTGGCTTTACGGTTTGGGGTGAAGCCATGTACATTCCGGGTCTTGGACTTGATTTGCTTTTCTGCTTACTCGTCGTTTTGCGCCGCATCAATCTAAAGATGAGGGTTTGCCTGCCAAGAGCTTCCTGTTTTGTGCTTGGAGGTGTGTTAGCCAGTTTGGGTTTCCGCATGGTCTCTCGCAGGGTCTCGATGAGCGCTGAGCAAGAGCAGGAGCAGTTAAGCGGTGGGAGTAAGAGTAGAGCGCTGGCGCTGGCGCTGTCGCCCCCGCTGCTGTGTGGTTGTTGTTCTTGTTTTGCTTATTTCTCCATTTTGTTCTTTCGACATTGAATGTGTATCTGTGCTAGTGTCCCTTGCCTCATGTTAAAACAAGATCCTGGAACTGGGGTGCTGCAACTGCTCAGTTTAGCGGAAAGGCGTCCCCTGGAGCTGCAACAGTTCGGGCCGCTGCTCATAGAGCCACGATAGCAGGTACTCTTCATCGAAGCACGGACAGGCGGGATCCCGGCCATGATCACCTGAGCAAACCCTGAAACTGAAAGCAACATCGATGCTGTACGCTCCCCCCCACCCCAAATACGAACAACACAAATCTGCTGTCTCAACTTGAACTCTATCAGACCCTACATTGCAAACCCTTAGAGACGTTGGGCCTTCATGTCTGCAAGGTCTTGAGGTCCTGCTTCATGGATAGCACGCTTCTGTGGACCTTTAAGGGTATTGTGTGGATGGTTCTCTGCTATTCCGCCTAAGCTTTCGGCTCGGCTCTCGTTGCGGTTTTAGGATTAATACATCAACCAATCTTGAAGCCTCACAGCCCAGCACCACAACACCAAGAAACTTCCCGGCGGGTTTGGCAGCACGTGTCTGTGGGTGCATAGAGCTTCACTCCGAGGTTCCAAGCAAGTGCGGGGTGTAGGGTTTTGCAGACCCAGGTTGTGCGATTGGACATGGTGGCGAAATTCAGCAAAGCCACGGGTGGCAGCCAAGACCTGGTTGTACGCCTGCATGAGCTCGGGGCAATCGGAGCCGTGCACTGCCAAATACCTGTGCAGAGCATGCAGGGCAAACCCAAGCCGTACAAACCCTGAACCTTGAATGAGCAAGTTCTTATCCGGCCTAGTGACGAGAAGGGTGAGTCTGGACTTTTTTGGATGTACACCTTCCGGTTTCAGAAAGTGTTGCATTCAAGCTTGGTGGTTGCCTTTAGCGTTCAGGGATTAGGGTTGGGGGCCCAACTACGCAGGCATTGAGTTGCGGGCTTACGGCTTTCAGGGTGTCGTGGGTTCAAGAGGAAACGCTCGCATGGTTGCAGCTACATTATGTTTCAAAATGCTCCCGGCCCCCTAAGGCTCTGGGAATTTGGATCCAGGGCACCTTCTTCGCAGCGACATAACCTCGTATTTTAGATCCGTGCAGGGTGAATGCCTATAGTGGGCTTCTCGTGGAAGCCAGCATCATTTTGCGGTATTGAAGTTGGGGATAGGTGGGCCTGGGTCCAGACTAAGGAACAAGGCTTCGGGTTCAGCATCTGAAGCAACGAGACCGATACATGCCATACAGGATCCCAAGGTCAGGATATCACGCGGCATTCAGAGCTGATATATTTCATGTTTTGGTAGTTTAGGTTTTAGAGTTTGGGGTTCCACTTATGTTCCAGCAGAACGACTTGAGCACATCGCTCCATGATAGTTTTTCGAGTGTACCACTCCAACATGACTGCTCCAAGTACAGCAGAGATGCTTCGCCCAAACCATCAGGGTTTGATTGCATTCCTGCTCTAACTCTAGCTGGGCAGGTAGAAACTTAGGCGCAGGTGAAATCCATAAGCCCAAAACCCTAATGCGGTCGTCATGGGAATCCTTGGAACCTGATTTTGTCAGAAGATTAAAGACCCAATAAAACGATGCGATCCCAAAAGACCCGATCCGTGGTTTACTTCTGCATAAGGCCTTGCATGGGGTTTTACCAACAAGAACTACGGTAACTTTACTGGGGCATTGCAGTTGAGCTCAAGGAATCGCCCCCGTCCTGAACCTACCCACGTAACTCAAATGCGCAAGGAAGTTGGACTGCTGAGGAACCGAGATGGACAAGCTGACCGGAGGGAGTTTGCGGAGTAAGTGAAAAAGTCTGCAGCTCGTTCCCGGCACTGTGTACCACAAAAATATTGACGTCCCAAAGCAAAGTTTTCCAATCGTAGCATACAAGTTCGTTGCTTCGTGGTCAGTGACAGGCTGAACTTACAAACGCATGTAAATGACCAACATTGGACCCCACCCACGGGAGTATCCCACCGTTTGCTGAGTCAAAAGTGTCATCTCTTGGATCCTGCAGAACATAAACAAGCCTTAACTCCCAAACCCAGACCAGAAAGCGTAAACCTCACACGACACTTTAAATCTTAAGCCCGAATTATGGGCCTTACCTGACAGCAGTAGCTGGAGCTCACGTTCGCTTTAAGTATCGCAGCATCTCCTCGCGGCCAAACCAAGAGGATTTCCGCGGCGTTTTGAAATAGTATCGCACCTTCAGGGGGTCATCAAAGTTTGCAGTATCTAGGCTCCCGGGTTTGGCGGACGCTTGGAACTCGACGGAACTTTGTTTTTGTTTCGCATCCTGGTATGCAGTGACTTCTGCCTCGACGGTTTAAAACTCAAACATGCGCCTTGGAGCTTGATTAAACTTAAGCTTCCAAATTATTGTTTTAAGGTGTTCCGAAACTACTTTCGATTTTATACGCGATTCTGAGATCTCGCGTCAGAAGTAGTTTGCGTTGCAGCTCAGGGTGGTGTTACGACTTATGTTATGTACATGCTAGATGACGCTCCGCACGGATATCTGCTAAATGAAGTTGATGGAATAGAGCTCTGGAGCCGTACACTGACTAAGACTGAACTTTATGGGTCCTTACTTTCATCAAAAATCATCAAAGACCCGGAAAAGTTCAACTGTGCTTACGAATGTAAAAGTCCAAAATACATTGGATGATGGTTCTATGTAGTCCAATGTAGAAAGACTGAAATTTAATGTTGGTGAAATAACCCTGCACGAGCCGGAAACCCTACAGATCCCTCGGAACTCCCCCGAAAGCTTGGCCTCGAAATCAACTCGCTAAACAGATCCCACTAACAACCACGCAGTGCACATTCCTACTTCAGCCGCAGTAACCCATCACCATATACGAAAACGAACCACAAGGATTCCTGTTGAGACTCCTCCAAACGCTCCCAAGAAGGAAAAGTAAAGTTATCAAACTTCAACTTAATATAAGAGCGACTCCCCGAACCATGAATTCGATAAATCCTATAAAGTCCGTACACCAACCCCAAGCTGTTGGGCATTGTGGGCACGCCAAGCTTGCCGTGCTGTAGCTGCCGAGCGGTCGTGTTGGCCCAGCGCAACATATCGATGTTTGCGTTGGCATCTATAAGTGTAGTGACGGCATCAGGCCTCTCGGCTGCGTACTTGCAGAGCACTGGCAGCTTGTTCAACCAGATCTTCACAACATCACGCTGAAGTGCAGGGCCCTCTGGATGCCATTTCAGGTTGCATGACCCATTGGAAGGAATGCGTGCGACAACATCATCATACTCCAGGTCCGTCATCATCATACCTGGGTGGTGCAGCTGCTGGGGTTTGTCGCAGCTTTGCGAGTAATCAAAAACCGTGTCTTCAGGAGTTTGGCACAGGTAAAACTTGGGTTTGCTTAGAAAGGGTCCAAAAGATCGGTTTTGGGAGTTGGAAAACACAAGAATGAAAAAGCAAAAAAGCTTAAGCAAACAATAGGTTTGATCGGTATCTTTGTCCAAAACAACGGGAAGAAAAGATTTGTTTCAAAGCACAGGGTGTCAAAACATTTTCGGCAGCATGGACATACTGTCATACAAAACATGGTCTTCTTTTTGCGAGNGGTGTCAAAACATTTTCGGCAGCATGGACATACTGTCATACAAAACATGGTCTTCTTTTTGCGAGATGCCAAATGCATGAAGCTTTTTTGCCGTGTTGGTTTTCCAAACATTGACTTGCTTGTGTGTGTGTGCATTCAAATATCACAAAGACAAACATGTACTATATACATGGTAATCTAGCAATGGATATGCAATGTTTATCATTATATTATATATATAAATACATACATACCGTACATACCATATTATATATGCATACAGTATGATATCTGCAGATATATATATATATACACATTGAAGTTGTACAGCTGGCATCCTCAAATTCCAGCCGAACCGCAACCCCAAGTCTAAACCTTTGCAGCACCGAGGGGTTGTAAAGATTAAATCCAAACGTNAGTTGTACAGCTGGCATCCTCAAATTCCAGCCGAACCGCAACCCCAAGTCTAAACCTTTGCAGCACCGAGGGGTTGTAAAGATTAAATCCAAACGTGGAAGCCTAGGCTAGGATAGTATCCTCAATCCGCATTAAAGCCCTCACTTCCCTGAATTAATAAACTTTCCAAGCCCTGCCAAGTTCCCCGAGCACAAGCCCTTGGGTTGGTTTCGGCTAGCTGTTTAACGGCTGTCAACCGATGGCTGTTAAACTTGAATTTAATGCTTGCCACCTGGCAAGTATTAAAGCTGTTTAATGGCTGCCAGCNAAGCCCTTGGGTTGGTTTCGGCTAGCTGTTTAACGGCTGTCAACCGATGGCTGTTAAACTTGAATTTAATGCTTGCCACCTGGCAAGTATTAAAGCTGTTTAATGGCTGCCAGCTGGCGGTCATTAAACGTTGGTTTCTTAGTCTTAGTCTTAGTGACCGGCAGCTGATCATGGTCATCCTCCTCTGCAACATCCACTCCGTGCAGGCAACCTTCGCGGAAGGGTNTGACCGGCAGCTGATCATGGTCATCCTCCTCTGCAACATCCACTCCGTGCAGGCAACCTTCGCGGAAGGGTTCTTAGGGTCTAGGGATTATTAGGGTTCGTTCAATGGTTGTCGGCTGACAATCATTGAACCCGGGGGCTTCTTAGGGTCTAGGGTTTACCCTTTGCTTTTGCACAGGCTTGTGTAAATCCCACCCTAAANTAGGGATTATTAGGGTTCGTTCAATGGTTGTCGGCTGACAATCATTGAACCCGGGGGCTTCTTAGGGTCTAGGGTTTACCCTTTGCTTTTGCACAGGCTTGTGTAAATCCCACCCTAAAACCTCAACCGCTTGGGGTTCGTTCAATGGCTGTCGGCTGACAGTCATTGAACCCGGGTTAGACGGATTGTTTAATGCCTGCCAGCTGGCAGTCATTAAACCTGCTTAATGGCTGCCAATTATTGGGGGCCATTAAACCACAAACCCTAAGCCCTACTAAAGCCCAAGGCCCAGCTGCCAGTGTGGTGGTTTCGGAAACAGGGAAGGGTCTCTTCTTGCAGGGGTCCTACTACGTATGGTGTGCAGCGTTAACCCAATATGTGTTTCTTATTTACACGGTGGTGGTGGTGTCTTCGTGGTGGTGGTGGCGGCGGTGGTGTTGGTGGTGGTCTGCTGGTTGTGGTGGTGGCGGTGGTGGTGGTGGAGGTGGTAGCGGTGGCAGGCGTGTCTCTGTGTGTGTGTGAGCATGAGTCAGTGAGTGAGTCAATGACACAGATGAGAGAGAGAGAGAAAAGAAAAAGGACAGATGGGTTGATCTGTGAGAAAGTATGGATTGGGCTTTATCCAGCTGACACCACATGTGGGCACAACCCGAGGCAGAAGACACAAGATACGCCCCCTGCACAGTCACTTGTGTAATTACCGAGAAAGCTTAAACCTGGACCCCGGGCCGCAGGCTGTAGAAAAGCCAGTGGA